>PVJL010003618.1:0-152204 GCA_004026885.1 Lyroderma lyra
TGTTTTGTCTCATGGAGTCAGATAATTCTTGTAGAGTTCTTTCAATCCTCTTGGTTCTATATTCCCTCTCTTCCTCTTTCTTAGCTGTTTCCGTGTTCTGATCTTCGATATCACCAATTCTTTCCTCCATCTGGTTGGCCCTGTTTCCTATGGCAGTTATTTCGTTTCTCACTTCTTTTATTGTATTATTTATCTCCCGCATTTCCATCTCAATCTTCCTTATGTTTTGAATTTCTTTGTGAAATTGTTCCTTTTGTTCATGAAGTTCCTTTTTCATTCATTCATGTCCTTTTTAATGTTGTTTATGTCAGCCATGGTGCTCTGCCAGTATGTTTTCATTTCTCTCAGACCCTTTAGAATGGCTACTTTAAATTCTCTGTCACCTAATTCGGAAACTTGTAGGTCTAAGAAGTTGTCTTGATAAATGTCTTGTTCTTTCTGAGGAGTTTTAGTTTCTAAGGATTTCATCCTGTCTGCTGTGTTCTTCCTCTTTGACATGAGGGCATTATGTTCAGTAGTGCCCAGGAGCCCAGATTGGTACTTTTGTGGTGGCTTGCTGTAGGTTAGACATGAGGTGGTACTGGGGGGGGGCAAGTTTTGGAGAGAGAGGGATTATTTCTTATTTCTGGTCTCCTGCTACGTTTGGAGGCGGTGCATATCTATCATGGTCCCTCCGCTTCCTGTAGTTAGTTAGTTGGTTGGGAAGGTTGTAGGAAAGGGGAAAGGCCAATAAAAGGCACACCGGGGCAGCTCCACCTTCAGCCCTATGCTGGGGAAGCTGGGTGATGCGGGCCCAGGCTGCTCCTGCTGGCTGGGGCAAATGCTATCAAATCTGCCTTTCTTCCCGGGCTTGCTTCCATGGCCAAATGTTGGGGCAGATTCTGTGGGCTCGCATTGCTTTTAGGACCCAGGGGCACACGAGCAGGCATGCACACAAGTCCAAAGCTGTGTTTCTGACCCCGTGGTAGGAGGGCAGCTGGCCCACCTCCACAGCGGGCCTGGAATGGGAGCCATAGCCCTGCGAAGGAGCCATGCACGCTGCACCAGCAACCGACCCGCCTCCGCAGCAGGCCAGAACGGGGAGCCCCAGCCCCGTCTGTGTAGGGGCCGAGCGCTGCCTGCGCGGCAGCCGGTCCGCCTCTGCAGCGGGCCAGAACGGGAGCCGCAGCCCTGTGTAGGCGCCGTGTGCTGCTGCGATGTAGTCAGCTCACCCCCTCAATGGGCGGGGACCAGGAACCGCAGCCCTGTGCAGGAGCTGTGCGCGCCTGCGCTGTGGGTCCCAAGGGAGCCTAGAGCCAAGATGTCGTCTCTGCAGTTCAGAGTCCTTGCTCAGCCCTGCTACCACTCAAGAGTTCCAGAGGCCGGCTCCCAAGGTCTGTCCCCAACTCACCGCTCCAAATTCCAGCTCCCCAGTCCAGCTCCCTAACGGACTCCCACTGTTCTGCCGCTTTGCTAGGGCTTTTCCTCTTGTCGCCTCCTGGCTTCCCCCCTCCCATGCACTGCAGCCAGCCATGATCAGGTCCTGTTGCGATCCGTCTTTGCTCCCTCCCCTCTCTCCTGCTCGCCCCTTTCTCTCCAAACCTTAGGTGTTTACTTGCAATGAGTGGATGTCTCAGCTGCCGTTTTTTTGTCACCTAGGGTCCTCTTTCTTGGCTTGTGGGTGGCTGTTCAATTGTGTTTTCTGGGAGAGGCTTCAGGGACTTCCTCTCCGGTCACCATCTTGTCCTCCTCCTCTGTGTGTTAAATTTTACCAATCTTCAATAGTCTCAGAATCCCCTTTCCTTATCAAAATACATTGAGAAGCACAAAGATTTTTTGTTTACATGTACTTTGTCAATATTTACCAATTTAGAAATTAAAACTAGAAAAAAATTTAAGTGCAAGAATACACAAGAACATGTTTCAGTAAAATGATGTCACCTTGGGTCATATAGCCTCTGAAAGTTATCTGTACTATTCCAAGAATGAAAATTACATAAGATAAATAATGTTTTAGTATTAATAGTAAGTTAGTTTTGTGGTCCTTAACCATCTGAGGAGGTCCAGGCGACCCGAGGTTTCACAGATCACATTTTGAATAGTGTCGTATTAGTTCATTTATGTTATGATCTTTCATATCTTTCTTATTCCTGTCTCCATTTCTTGCATTTATCACTTTTGTTCTCTGTGTTTCTTTCTATACATTGAAACATATTTGTTTTATTTATTGTCTCTGAGTGTCTGGTAACCAAGTCATCATTTTTCTTCAATTTCTTTCTTAGTTCCATCAGTTCCCTTTTTACCTATTCTTGTTGTTACTCCATCTCTTTTCTCAGATTTCTTATTCTTGCTATACTTTTAAATTAAATTAAAAGTCACATAATTCAATTCAAATTGCAAAGTTGTCTTAAAGCTTTCTTTTGTTTCTAACATAGCTCTTTCTTGTGTACTTATGTCTACTGAAAAGTTTTGTCATTTTTTTAATGTTGACTTTTCCAAAAATAACTGTGTTCATTATCAACAGAGGGAACCAAGGGTTTGATGACTTTCCTACTTTTTCAAGGTAATGATACTGTTGTATTTAGTCTGGCTTCCGCTTTTTGGTTGCTCTTATATTTCAGTAATGGTCTTCTCATTAGTTACATTTATTTTTTTCATCACTATTTACTATATACAAGGGACAACTCCTCTTGACCAGGTAATCTCTATCTCAGAAGTGGTCTTTTCTTAAGACTGGCACCACTAATCTGTGTATTCCACCCCTCTCTTTTTAACACCTTAATTAATAGTGCTTTGACCCATTCAGTTCTCAAAACTCTCTCAATTGTTAACAATCAGAATTGGTGGTAAATGCTAATTAATATTTTTTGAAGTCTCTTACCAATTAATTCCTTCATACCAGTTTTTCAAGTAGTTCCAACTGAACTCTTCACTGCAGAGTGGGGTCAGAGACTGTTTTCACTTATTTTGAGTATTACTTCCAAGCTTATATACAAAATGTAGTTTCAGTTTTCTTTCTTAGTTATACTGTAGGTATGGACTTTTTTCTTTTACAAAAGTTTTTTTTTTTTTTTTTTTTTTTTTAAGTATGGAGCGATTCATAACTAGATATCTGCCCTTACCTAAAAATACCCTAAAGGCCATGCACTGAATCTATAATTATTATGCTTCCATGTATGGAAGTTCTACTTGGTTATTTGTCAAATAATCTTGCTCTTTTTTATAGTATCTAATTTTTTATTATATTTTAAAACCTCACTTTTATTAATTGAATCAAAATATTGAACCTATATTTTGTGTCTTTGAAATCCAATTTCTTTAATACTTATGAATTTCTTTCAGCTTGTATAGTTTTGTTGGTTCACACCCCTGGTTTCCAGTTCTATTTTTTTCTTTGCAATCTTTTTAGGTTTCAAAATCTTTAATTATGAGCTCATATTTCTTGCAATTTGTTTGTAGTAATTATTAGAGATTTGGGTTGAAATTACTCTTTTTCAGTGGACTGGAACACTGTGAAAACAGATACACTTCAGAATAAATTCTCTGAATTTTTGAGAACATGGTGGGAATGTGAATCGATCTTAAACCTGTTTGTTGAGTAGTTTGTGATTACAAATTTCAGGGAAGATAGTTGTTGCTGTTGTTTTCGTCCTATTACTTGATGTCAAGCCCAGGCAGACAAGAATTTTTTGTTGCTCCTCTCAGCGCAGCATAGTTATCTTTTATGTATGCAGTAGTCTCCCCTTATCAGTAGTTCTGTTTTCTGCAGTTTCAGTTACTTGCATCAACTGAAGTCTGAAATGTTAAATGGAAAAATTCCAAAATAAAGAATTAGTAAGTTTTAAATTGTGTCCTTCTCTGGGTGGCATGATGAACTCTCATGCCATCTCTCTCCCTCCCAATTGGGATGTGAATCATCCCTTCATCAGTGGATCTAGGTTATATGTGTTATCAGGTTGAATGTCTTGGTACTGTGGCACTTGTGTTCAAATAACCCTTCTTTTACTTTATAATAGCCCCAAGCACAACAGAGTGATGCTTGCAATTCATATATGGCAAAGGGAAGCGGTAAAGTGCTGCCTTTAAGTGAAAAAGTGAATAATGTATGCTATTTTGGGAGAGAGAGAGAGACCACATTCACATAACTTTTATAATTGTTCTGTTAATTATTTTTAATTTTTTATTGTGCCTAATTTATAAATTAAACTTTATCATAGCTATGTATGTCTATGAAAAAACAGCACGTATAGGGTTTAGTACTATCTGAGGTTTCAGGCATTCACTGGGGGTCTCGGAATACATTCTCCTCTGAGGAGGGAAACTACTTACAAGGAATGTGATGGCATTTGGAGTTCTATCTTTAAGTAAATAAAGCCAACCAAATAATATCTACCATTTTTCCATGAATAATAGAAAAATATTATATTCTACATGATGTCATTCCTATTCCTTAGAATATTTCAGTCTCTCTCTATATAAATGCCCTGGGACATGCCTATATAGAAAATTTAAATTCCATAAATATAATGTGCATAGGATAGTACCTGAGAAGGAAATAATGCTAAATGAAGCAATTATCTTTTTATTAATCATTTGTTCATCCAACCACACTTTATAACTGTGAAATAAGAATATACCTCAAATGAAGCTTATATTTATTTCTGAAAATTTTCTAATGTATTTTAACAATATTTGCCTCAAGTATTTGTTAGATGTAATATGTGAAAAAACTAGACACAACTGTAGTTCTTAACTTGTAATTTGTAGACAAATTGGGTTATTGAAAAATAAACTAAACTAAAAACTAAAAAATGTTTCTTTAGTTTTAGATATTCCATGAAGTATCTTATTTCTCTGAATAATCTATATAATACTCAAGTCATGCTTTCCTTATCCATAAAATTAAGAAAATATGGTTATATATTCAGAAAATTTCTCTACGTATTTTAAATCTTGTGTCTCTACCTTCATATAGCTGAACACCTAAGTTGTTGGCTTCCTTTTTATAATTGAAATCTTAGGATGGCTCTTTTATAGCACACAAAATTATTCAATTAAAATGATAAATTCTTTACCTTTTTTGTTTGCTAATTGAATTCTTAAATTTTAGCTATGAGCATTCAATATATAACCATATTTTCCAGCTGTCATAGATAAATGTGACCTATGACTAATTTCTAATTAACCATGTAAGGCAAAAGTGACGTATACACTTTTGAGTATTGCTCTTAAAGAGAATAATTGTGTTTCCTATTTTTTCCACTTTCTGATGAGTACAATACTGAAGTGGGAGAAGATAATTATCTTAGATTATGAATGGAATTTCTATTTAGAGAGTATTACAGCAAGAGAGAACAGAAGCCTGGATGCCCAACACTATAACCACCATATTGCCTTTGACCTTTTGTTTGAAGTGTTACATGTTACAGGAATAAACTAGTAGTTTCCTTAAGCCATTAATAATTCAGTCCTTTTTTATAACAGACAATACTATATGAATTAATACAAGGGCTGTCCAGAAACAATCCAGCCATAAATGCCTCTGTTTTTCATATTACATGGCTGGATACTTTCCAGACAGCACTCAAATAGTTACAAAGTAAGTACAGATCTGACATATATTTTACTTTTTACTTATAACTTTTGGAAAACATTGTACTGAGAGTGTCACAATTGAGTGAATCATATAAAAATGCTATAAAATATATGAATCAAGTATGAAAAATATGACATAATCATATTTTTAAATTTTACATATGGTTTTAAAATGTGTAAATTGACTTCTCTTTATGTCAAATATTTCCTCTAACCTTAAATAGATATGTATATTATTGTTATTCTTGACTCTTCATATGAGGACACAGAATTTTGATAATGAAAAGACTAGGCAAGCTTAACAGTAGTTGGATATCTTAATTATATATTCTGTGTATATATAATTACCAGAAAAAAAAGTATAATCTTTTATAAATTTTCGAAGAGTGATAGACTTTCTTACCCTCATTATCTTTCACCTGATTTAGTGAAAATATCTTCCAAATGTACTTTCTGTACATTTGCCTTTAACATTTTTCTCTCTTCCTATGATAGTACTTGGTGTCATTTTGCTAGTGAAACAAAAATGGAAAACATTTGTTATGATCACAATAGATGGTGAAATTATTATACAACAAGGTGACAAAGCACTGTAGAATTGTATGCCTGAAACCTATGTAATTCTTGCTAACAGATGTCACCCCAAAAAGTATCAGTAAAAATGAATTAAAAAAAAAAGAATGGTTACACACATAAGTTACAGAGTATATGAAAATTATTATACTCTATAAAAATTATGTTAAAGTTAATGTTTCATTAAAATGTTTACAACAATAAAAAAAGGAACAATTTATTACTTAAAATAGTGCAGTACTAAAATTTTTTGTTAGGTCTGTAGTTTGGTATTGCTTATTGCAAGAACTTAATTTCACGATTATCATATGCCTTTAATCTAAAAAAAGAAGGAATACAAAAATATAGAAAAGTAAATCATATAAGCAAACTTAAAAGGAATAAATTTGTATTCTCTGGGCATTGTTTTTAAATCCTCTCCTATGCAATTTAATTATTTCCTCTGTTCTCTTCTAATGTTCTTTATTATCAAGAATTTTTTTTGTATGTACTATTGTACTTTTTATTGTGGGGAAAAAAAAAGAAGAAGAAGGAATGGCCTAGTGCACTCCAAATGCTTATTGTCCTGCTGCAGCAGTTACTACCACAGGCCGAATCTCATTTAATCACTAACCACATCAGCTTCATTCCCACTTGAAAGTATTTCAAAACAAATTTCAGACACCATAGTATTCTATTGATAAATATTTATCAAATCTGTAACTTACAATTGTAATTGAATTTTATGCCTCATTTCCTCAACTAAGTCAAGTTTAGATCAGTGTTTCTCAAATGCTAATGTGTACGAAAATCACTCAACAATCTCATCAAAAATGCATGTTCTGGTTCAGGAGTTCTGGGATACTGTTGGACTTTGGAAATTATGGTATACTGTCAGAAAATTTGTATGAAAGAACACAAAATTCCCATATACCCTTCGTGCAGACTCACTAATTCTCAGTATTTTACCATAGTTGCAGTCTCTCCCAATCTCACTCTAGCTCTCACTTTCTCTTTATGCATCTTAATATTTTTATTGAAGTATTTAAAAAATTAGACATAGTTCACTATAATCCTTAAAATACTTTCCAGTTTAGTTCCTAAAAACATTGGACCTCCTTACATAACCAAAATACACCAATCAAAATCAAGAATTAACATTGATAAAATACTGCTATCTTCAGAGACCTCATTTACTTTGGGTGCTAGATTTAATCCAAGATCACATGTTACATTTAAGTGTCATGCCTCTTTAGTCTCCTTCAATCTGGAAATGCTTTTTAATCTTCCCTTTATTTTTGCTTTCTCTTGACCTGAATACTTTGAAGAATTACAGGCTAGTTACTTTGTAGACTATTCTTCATATGATTAGACTCAGATTATGGATTCAGGGCAGGAATACCACAGAAATGGTACAGTATGTCAATGTATAAGAGACACTCAGTGCCCATGTGACACATAACTCATTAGTTTTGATCACTTTGTTAATATTTTGTCTGTAAGTTATCCATACCTTAAAATTAATTATAAATGTTTTTCTGAGGTGATACTTTGAGATTATATAAAGATTCTGTTTCTCACAAAATATATACCAAATATTTTTAGAATTTATTTTTATTCCTGCCTGAATCAATTATTACCATGATGATTGTCTGAAGGTTGTTTTAATTAAATTATTTAATGATTACTCTATTAGTTGACATGATACTGACATGTAGAATCTTTGTATCTTTCTTTCTGGTTTTTTTTTTTTTTTGGTCAGTGTGAACCCCTAAATTCCTCTTTTTATTTAATGATGTGTAGTCTTTCATGTTATTATTTCTTTTGATGTTCAAACTTTCCCAATTTTAATCAGTTACAGATTTTTTATATACTTACAGTAAAGAAATTGGTGTGTAAATGATGAATAATTAAAGGATTGCATCTGATCACATTGGGTTAAATATTTTTATAAGAATATAAGCTGTTAAAATTAATTCAACATCAGTTTAAAAGAAACATGTACTTTAATTTGTTAAGCTTTAACCTTTTCTGTATTAGAAAAATACTTTGACATAAACACTTTACAAATGTCAGCAGAAAATCTATACTCCATTTCTTTACATTGGTTTTGTGACATTGTGTTTGCTGATATTCGACAAGGGATAAGTTGAGATTGATTTCTTCTGCCACTGCTCCTTTCCATTGTACTATGGGAAATTAAAGGGCTGAAATGAATAGTGTCCTTCAAAACCCCATTGTCACTCAGGTGGGCAAACCTACAAAAGATAAACCTTTGTGCTCCCTGGGTCTTAAAGGTCAATAGAAATTTTAGAAATAACATGTCACTTTAATTTGAAGGAAATATGAAAAATTTAAAGTATGTGAAGAAGGGAATTTGTGCTTCATACTTTATAAAAATTATTTCAAACTACAAGTGGATTTTCTTTTTTGGGTGAGATACCATAAATCTACTTCCAAGCTCTCCCTAGATGAGATGCACTCAAAATTGAACACTAAATTTTAGGCTTTGTCATTGTAGGAGATCATGTAAATTTTAAAGGAATTTGAAGAGGATTCAAATATTTTTAAATAACAGAAAAATACAATTTAAAAGAAATAGTGTATTTAATAATGTAAAGAAAATTTAACCTGAATAAGATATATGATAATGGATTTCTATTACTTCAAAGGTCATTGAAATCCACTCAATTTTTGGTGAAAACCTAAATTGCGATAGCTTTTTTATGAAGGGAAATTTAGTAATATTTCAATCCAATTAAATATATAAACCTACGTATACACGGATGATAAATTTATGACAAAGGAGCCAAGAATATATCATGGGGAAAGGGCAATCTGTTCAATAAATGATGTTGAAAAAACTGGACTGCCACATGCAAAATGAAACTAGACCATTCTCTTACACTATACCCCAAAATTAACTCAAAATGGAATGCAGACTTGAAAGTTAGAGCTGAAACCATAAAATACCTAGGAGAAAAGATGGGAAGTAAGCTCCTAGACATCTATCTTAGGGGTGTTGTGTGGCTCTGACCTCAAGGCAAGGAAAACAAAATATAAATAAATGAGACTAGAACACATAGAATCAACAACAAACAAACAAAGAAGTCAATTAAAAATGGGCAGAGGACCTGAACAGACACTTCTCCCAACACCTGAAGTAAAATAAGAAATAATGTAAGACTTCTGAATGTTGAATTGGTTTGGTGGATTTTCATAGTCAAGTTTTTATGAAAAGAAAATACTGTATTAGAAACAAATATGGCATAGTACAGTGTTTCATTTAAAAATCATATTTCTTATACTTGAAAGATAATAACCAAAATAATAAATAACAAAGATATATATGATTATGAATTACACATATACCTAGAGTAAAAAGGTATTTGCATTATCATTTTTCAGATGATTGCTTCAAATGTAATTATAACATTCAAATATAAGTGAAAAATGGAAATGTGCTAGATTATATACAATTAAGTGTTGTTTTGTTTCATGGACCAAAATGTGTCAGCACTTTGCCTAACTCCTATTAAGGTCAAGACATGAATTTGCTCAAGTTAATAAATAAATGCTATTCACATTAGAATGTGTCATAGATTGGCTGTTTCTTCTTGCTGTAGATAGAAACATTTATTTGTTCTATTGCCTAATGTTTCCAATGTTATATGCCTCTTCCCCTCAACCTCTCCCAAATACCTGCCAATATACATATGAATATTTCAAATAATAAATTGCCAGGTATATAAGGACAAATCATCTCTTTTGTAATTATGTAATGGCTATTAATCTAATCCATATGCTTCTCAACTCAAATAGATAAGTGTCTCTTTATGTCATAAGCTAAAATAGAATTATTTTTGTAATTGAGTAGTGAACTTCACTTTATACACTTTATATACTCATACATTTTATATTTATAGAAATTAAAGTTGATTTAATCATGCTTACTTGATATTTTCTTATATGTATTGAAACATGTTCTCATGGAGTAACTCAAAGGCATGATGGGTTGGAAATATAGATTGAGTAAATTAAATAATGATGTGTAATTCAAATATTAGTATACATTTGCTTAATTAAAAATCTTGTTCTCACCCTACAGATAAATGTCCATGCTTTCTATTGGCAATGGGAAAACCACAAACTATTAACAGCATTAGAACTTAGCTGTGTTTGTTTCAGTTTTATAGGAAAAGAGATGTGCAAAAGACATTTCTCTAAATACCGAAATGTGTGAATCATAGGACTGATGTTTCAGGCTAGGGTCACACTGTTTATCTTCCTATACCCTAGATCCCAAGTGACAGAGTTGCATATGCATTTTATAGTGGGGTGTGTGTGTGTGTGTGTGTTTTTAACAATCTTATAAATCATGGGGCTCATGGGACAGCTTCTCTTACCTAGATCAGAGGACAGTCATGATAAAATATTAATATTTTGGAAACTTGGACTTCAAATATGCCATTTTTATATTATTGAATAATGACATAAAAAGTTAAATATGTGTTTATTCAACTATTAGTCAATTCAAATTTTAGTTATCTGCACATTAACTATATGTATCTCAAAGTCCTCAGAACTAGATCATTTGGATGTTATAAATGCTCAGTTAAAAAAATATTACCTCTTAATAACTTGCTACTTTCCAGGACAAAATCTTCTGTGTTACATTCTGATTAAATTTTAAAGTGACATGGATCAATGACCAAAAAGTTTAAGTACTTATTTCTCTGATATATATTATCCTATTGCTTAGTAGGTGTCAGTGATGGCATGCTTAACACCTTTCTGATTAAGCGCCTGTTGAAGTTTGGATTGCAATAATCAAAGTCTTGTTCAATTTAAATTTTAGATTATTTAAGAAGTCTTCAGCAAAAAAGACATTATAATATGTGATGATTACTGTAGATGTTATGAAGGAGGCTGTTAAATCCAGTGGGAATGTTCATCAGCATACTATAATCAGCAACTAGAGAGAACGCTTAATTACAGTTATTTAGGTGACAAGTTGATGTAGTAGTGGCATTGAAAGCAGAAGAGGATATGAAAATGCATCAGTATCAATAAGTGTCTCATTATATGAGTATTTATATTAATTTTTTTATTCTACAAATTCCAAAGGCAGTCCTCACTATTACTTGCTTAAATATTTCTGAGAGGGAATCACGGTATTTTATATAAGAAATAAAACCCTATATGTTAAAGGAGGCTTATTTTGTTAATCCAGTGGTTTAGTCATTACAAAGTAACATTGATTTGACTACCACCTAACTTCGGCTTCTCAGTAGTATAGAACACATGCAATTATTTCTGATTTATTAAAGAAAACTTTATTATAAACATGTATTTAAAAGGAGATCTTTTTAAAGTTCTTGTTTATTATTCATATTACTTAAAAATAAATGATGAAAGCACCTCTTAAATACTATTGTATCAGTTTCCTGTGACTGCTATAACAAATTACCTCAAACTGTGTGGCTGAAAGCAACAGACACTTATGTTTTCACAGTTCTGGAGGCCAAAGTTAAATCAAGAAGTTGGCAGGGCCACAATTCCTCCAAAGACTGTGGAAGAGATTCTATTCCATTACTTCCTCCAACTTCTGGGGGCTGTCAGCACTCCTCTGCTTGTAGCTCCCTCACTCCAGGCTCTTATTGGGTGGTTACATTACCTCCTCCTCTTCTGTATCTTTTCTTGTGTCTCTTACGCACTGGTGCAGAATTAGGGCCCACTCGATACTAGGATGATCTCCCCATCCTATCTATCAATACTCTTTTCTCCAGTAAAGTACAATTCACAGTTTCCAGGAGATGGACATACCTTTTTAGATTTATTATTCAGCCTATTTAAAATTGGCTTTTCTTATGGTAGTAAAATAAGTAATATATTTCTTATTAATAACAGGACAGAGTTTTTGATAGCAGATTCTACTAAAATATGACAGAATAATTAAGTGAATATGATGTACATTTGAAGTTGTATTAATAGTGCCACATGTTTTTACTTTGAGAATGAATACTAAAATCAAGTACATTTCTGAGTTGCAATCTTTCCTAAGTGGTAAGTTTTATTTTAACAAAATATTGCTTGATCAAATAAAATTATTTTGCCTTTAATTTTTATGGGGTGCATTGAAGTATTTTATCTTTACTGATCTAAATCAATACATGTTTATTTCAGTGTTGCTAAGTGAGCATATAATTATTTTGTCTTCTGTGAACCAGGTGCAGTAGTGGGCAAGAAAAAAGCTCTGCATGTGTTTAAAACTCTTTTAAAATAAAACATAATAAAAATAATACAATTATAATATAAAACTACATTGCAAAGTTTATCCACACATGCTTATATAATTATTCATATAATACAGCATAACAAAATAGAATAGAGAAAATTATAATTAGCCTTGATTCATTGGGTATGTTAGGCAAAATTGTAAGGAGCATGTGGTTTCTGAAAAGGGTTTTTCAAAATAAATAAGGGTTTGACAAATTTTTAAGTAGAAAGAAATAGTGAAAGGATTGAAGTCATAATGGTATCTAATTGCTGTATAGTAAGTGGGGTGGGAGTAAAATAAACTTAGTGTGGTTTTTCATGCCTCATTAGGGAGTTTGGACGTCAGACTGGTAAAGGAAAGTCAATAAGAGATGTCTAAGAAAAGGAGTGTTATATAAAAGTGTATGGTAATAAGCTTATTTGATAAAAGTATAGAACATGAGTTAAACGTGGTCTAGGATTGAAGTAAGGAGATATATACTGATATATTATAATAATAATTAGAATGTTTAAAAAACTGTAGAAAAGAAAATGTGAACATAAAAACTGTTCATGGGGTATCAAAAAGAACATGTGCAATTAAGTTATAATTCAAGTCTGCTTTGTACAAGTGATGTGAGAAGGCAACTCCAAATGCTTGAAACTAACCTAGAAAAATTATGGTAGTAATACGTTATACCACAGTAAGTGAAAGAATTATGAGAAAACTTTAAACTAGTAGATGACTTGCCACTTCAAATAGCAACAATCCCATGAATTGTATATTATCATTATCATAAAATTAAGTATAATTTATAATAAAATATTTTCAAAATGTAAAAATTATATATAGGCTGTCTGGAAAAAAATCCAGCCACAAATGCCTCTATTTTTCATATTACATTTCAGCCAACATTTTCTCAAAATATTTTAAATGTATCACATGTTGGCAAATTGTCACAAAACAACACTCATTAAAGAGGTGCCTTTATTTCTGAATCTTTGGAATGATTCAACATATTTAAATGAAATAAAACCATGAACCCTCACCATCTTTCCGTTCCCATATAATACATAATTTTATTCATTAAAAAAATTGAAGATGAATCAAATGATTCTTTTTATAAAACAAGGTATTTCAAAGCACAAAGAGAAGCTTTAAAAATTAAGCCAGATAGGGCATCTGAATTATTTTCTGCAGCTGTAAAGAAAAATTGTAATGTCATCTTATATGCAAACTATGGTTTCCATTAATGCAACTCTCTAAGAGCTACAAAAGGTAAATAAAGTTTTGGTACTCAATTCAATTAAAAATTTGGTTTAAGATTTTAAAATTATTTTGGTCAATACAAAACCAAATTTTAAAGGATTCACTTCATTCAGTATTATTATCAGATACTTATTATATTGAAAATTAACTGAAATCTAGTTAATTATAATACTAACAGCAAAAAGAAGTGGAGACTTGACATGTTAATTTTCTAAACTTACAAAATGTCATAAAAATTTATACTTTAATATACATTTTAAATGTATATGTGCAATTTGCACATGTTAATCCATTCCTCTTTTTTACCCATGTCCCCAACTTCCTTATAATCTGGGAACCATCAGTTTGTTCTCTGATATTTTGATTCCAAAACTGTTTGCATTGTTTGAAAATATTTCCTAAATAAACAATGAAGTTTTTATTGTGATGGTGCTGGTGGTTTCGTTGCATAACCTTCTCTTTCTGCCAAAATCAATCAATCAATCAATCCTGAAAGAAATAATTGCCAAGTTGACATAAATGGTCTTCATTCACAATTTTAACATTTAAATTACCCTTAGGTGCTGTCAATTTTTAATACTTCTTTTGGTTATTTTCACCCCAAACTGGAGGGTAGATTATTAATTCCACCGGGGGAGTAGATTGATTCTGTGGGATGGGTTTTGTAATTGTGGCAGAGTTTGTAAAGTTGATTTTGTTCTAAATCTTTCCTATTTTCTTTTTCAGAAATTTTCTCTTGATAGTTTGAGTATGGACACTTGTTTTCTACTGAAAATACCTTTATTTTTCAGCCACCTAATTTTTTTTTTCATCAGTTACTCAGTTGATGCAGAACAATATTTTCTTCCAATATCTTTTTAACACTGTGTCTGCCAGGGTCATTTTCAGGAGATTCTCTTTCTGATGTGTAGGAACATGCACCTGCTTTACCTGTAAAGTTTATCAATTTTTTTTCTAGAAATTTTCTGCTTTAAGTCTCATATTTTCAGTGAGGGATAGGCAATATGGAAATGAGACTATTTTTTACTTCAGGTTTTGCTTTTATATTATATCCCCAATATCTGACTTATGGCCATTCACCAACAATAAGGAGAGAACTCAGGCTTCATCTATTTCAGGATCTATTCTTTAATACTTTCTAAGGATTTTGTAAAGATTATTCATGGTATCTGGATGGCAGAGAACTTCAAATATTATGAGGTTCTATTTTAACTGATGTGTGTTTCTTTCCATCCTTGAGTTGGATTAAACAAAATTCTGTTCACTTTATTTACTCTTGGGAATGCCAGGCATCAAGAAGATAGAGGGGCACACACCTACAGAATCCAGCAGAAGTAATGCCTTTTTAAAAGTAATTATGTCAATGTAGTTATGATATTGTTACATTATAGAATTGCCTACTTCTGATTTTTGGTAGATTACCAGCTCATAAAAAGGGGCATCATTTGTTTCAGACCATACGTATAATGACATCACCTTTCTCATTGTTTCAGATTTCTGTTTTTATCAATTTTATCTTTAGAGTTTGGAGATATAATTTATTAATCTAGGATTGGCTCCATAATTTGTGGACTCAGTGCAAATTAAAACTTTGAGGCCCCTCTTTCAAAAACTAAGAATGTTAATATTATAACACCTACATTTAGGTTTAAATAAATATCATAAATTGACATAACCATTTATTGTAAACTGCTGGATTGACATATTTTCTAAATATTAGTTTTTATGACTGACTATAGAAACAAATCATGATAGCTGGGGTTTTTTCCAGTGGTGTACCGTATTGGGATAACTAATCCTGCACAGCCTTAGGTACTAGAACGTTAAAACAATGTATACTCATATCTATTTTCCATCAATGATGATGTTAGTGGAAATATCACCTGACCATCATATATGAAGTTTTCTAGTCTTTAGACTATTGTGTTTGTAGAGTTCCAGTCCATATTTTTTCCATCTCCCTTACTTGGTAAAACAGACATAAAAAGAGTTTCTATCTTGAAAACCCTAATAGCATGTAATAATATTCATATATTCCCTCTGTAGAAATATTCCCTGTTTTTCTTAAGGCCCATTTTGGTGCTGTATCTTTTTGAAGAGATTGAGTCACCAGATGGAACTAACTATAACAAATCCTTCATATGAACACTCTTAGAAGCACCCAGCTCAGTGCCATACCTTGAATACTAGTCCTTTACATCAGGTGATGACATTATATAATAATCAGCTCTTTAAGGTTTGTGTTTGTATTCTCACCAGACTGAGCTTTTTGTAGACAGTAATCACATCTCTTTTCATCCATTTATTCCTTGCACTTAACACAATGTCTCGCCCAAAGTAAGGACTAAATAAGACCCCTTTTCAGTAAAATGAATATGGTAATGAGTAGATTTTTAGAAACTCACAGAATAAAGTAAATAAACACATGGAATTAAAAAAATACAGGTATCTCTGACTCAAAAGCTGTGCTAAGAGAGGAATCCCAAGTCATTACTCGAATGTTAGCTTTCTTCTCTAAACACACACACACACACACACACACACACACACACACAAAGCAAAAACAATAAAATTAATAGGTACAATTTGAATTTAAAACAGATAAAGTAATATTATTTCATTTCAGTTTGTGAAAAGTACACATTGAACTGAGATAAGTTATATTTATGTAACATTTCATAGTTTTCAAAGGCTACTTATATACTGTATTTCAGGGGTGACCACCCTTTTGGATTCCTTGGGCCACATTGGAAGAATTGTCTGGGACCACATATAAAATACACTAACACTAATGATAGCTGATGAGCAGGTCCATGCATAATTTTCATAATGTTTCAAAGAAGTTTATCAATTTGTGTTGGGTCGCATTCAATGCTGTCCTGGATGCATGCTGCCCACAGGCCACAAGTTGGACAAATTTGCTCTATTTTACTATTTTTGAGTTAGTGTTTTTGTTTATTCAGATAAATACCCTGAAGTGAAATTGTTGAATCACTTGGTAGTTCTATTTTTAATTTTTAAAGGAAGCTTAATTTTCATACTGATTTCCATATTGATGTCCACAGTGGCTGTGCCCATTTTCATTCCCACCCGCAGTGCACACAGCTTCTCTTTTCTGCACAGCCTCGCTAACACTAGTTATTCCTTGTCCTATTGATAATAGCCATTCTAACAGGTGTGAGGTGGAATGTAGTGCTTTTGATTTGCATTTCCTTGATTAATAATGATGTCATGAATCTTTTAATTTACCTGTTGGCCATCTGCATATCCTCTTTGAAAAGAATGTTTATTTGGATCTTCTGCCCATTTTTAATTGGATTCTATGCTTTTACTGAATTGTATGACTTTTTTTTATATATTATGGATATTAATCATACTTATTAGATAGTATTTTTTGCCACTCTATGGATTGCCTTTTCATTTTGTTGGTGGTTTCTTTTGCTGTGCAGATGCTCTAATTTTATGTAGTTTTACTTGCTTTTCTTGCTTTTGATTTGGGCCAAATTTTAAAAATCATTGCTAAGACCTATGCCAAGAAGCTTACTGCCAATGTTTTCTTCTAAGAGTTTTATGATTTCAGGTCTTATGTTCAAGTCTTTAATCCATTTTGAGTTTATCTTTGTGTGTGGTGTAAGATAGTACTCAAGTTTTATTCTTAGGCATGCTACTGTCCAGTTTCCCAACACCATTTATTGAAGAGATTGTCCTTTTCTTATTGTATATTTCTTACCTCTTTTGTTGTAAATAATTGACCATATATTCATGGGTTTACTTCTGGGCTCCCTATACTGTTTTATCAACCTATATGTCAATTTTTATGTCAATGCCATACTGTTAAATACTACAGTTTTGTAATATAATATTTTGAATACTGGGAACATACTGCCTCCAGCTTTGTTCATCTTTTTTAAGATTGCTTTGGCTATTTGGGATCTTTTGCTGTTTTATACAAATTTCAGGATTATTTGTTCTATTTTTGTGAAAAATGCTATTAGAATTTTGATAGAGTTTTCACTGAATCTGTAAATTGCTTTGGGTAGTATAAACATTTTAACAATATTGATTCTTCCAATCATGTGCACAGAATATATTTTCATTTGTTTGTGTCTTCTCAATTTCTTTGATTTATCTCTTCTAGTTTTTAATATATAGGTCTTTCACCTTTTTAGTTAAATTTATTCCCCTTTTATTCTTTTTGATGCAACTGTAAAGATAAGTGTCTCTTTATTTTTATATCATCTCCATTTTGAAGCACACTGAATATGTACTCCTGTCTAACTACCAACTTCTCACCAACTGAAAAATATTTGGTGATAACTAAGATATTCTTAGAGCTTTTTTTTTAAATCCCTATATAGTTTCTTCTCTAGGGATAGGTTCCATAATATTGCTTTTTATGATTCCATGAGTATGAATACCGCAGTGTATTTTGTACTTTTTAATTCAAATATGAATGTCTTTCTTTTAAAACTCACTATTTTTAATATCACACCTATTATCTTTCTATACAAAGTAGTTCTCTATCAGCATTGTCTGATTATGTTATAAAGATCTCTAAAAATGTATATAAATATGTATAAGAATACAGTTATAGTGACATATAAAACACACAATTAACCTTAGCTTATTGTCACTGAAAGATGAAAAATATTTAATATAGAAATGATCTAAGAAAAACATTTTTATTTATTGTTTTTATGTAGTAATTTTAATACATTTATTCATACTGAAAGGGTAACTGGATATTGCATTAATTTTATTTGAACTGAACTTGGTTGCTTTTATCCTTTGTGGGTGTGTGCATGCAGGCTTTGAAATGGAAATAGTACATATATGAATTGACACATAAGTATTTTTTGAACCAAGTTATAAAAACAACTTTTCTAAATTTGCATTATACTGTTCCACTGAGCAAAGTAAAAGAGCATTACTTAAAACAACATTAAAATCAGTCTCTGAATATTATTTAAAATATGGGATTATAATTGATCAAACATATTTCTATCTTTTTAAAAATATGTGTGAATCTTAAAAATTGCTTTATTCATATGTAAGACATCTATCTACTCAAATATCTAGGTTAGCTCTTTTTAGAAAGTGAGTTTGTGCTTAGAGAATGTTATAAGCAATAAAGATTACTTGCATTTAAGAAGAAATCAATTCAGTAATTAAATTTTAACTTATTTTCCCATATTTTATTCTACCTTGTTATCCTATAATTTCCATTTCATTAATTTTTTTCATATTTAAAAAGTAAAAGAATAAGAGTTAAGAGTGTTATTTAGATAAGACCTTCCAGAAAACAAACAAACAAACACATACACTAACATTGCTTTGGAATAAATTTTATTACTTTTATTTATAAAGTGTATTATATTGAAAAATAAGTTCAAATATTAAGAAATTTAAATATAATAGTATTGACAGTCATATTTTGCTTTATATTTATATATTTATAGTATTTAAATGTCAACCATTTTAAAACAAAAATTGAACATTTCAATTAAATGCCTTGTTATGCTATTTGACTAAGTGACTTTTTCTAGTTTAGAAAAGTCTGTGAAAGTAATTGAACTGCAGGATTCTCCTGTTTAATTGGAAGGAAAATTATATTAAAGTTCTAGACTCTTAGTGTGACACACATCTGCTTTTTTCTACTTATAAGATATCAACCATATTAATTACTTTTATTGAAATTGAAAACAATTTTTAAAATTATTTATAATATTTAATAAAATATGTTGATTCATTCTTTTCATAAATAGATATTCAACAACTACAATGTACAACATTAAATGTGTTACTTTAAATGCTTAGAGTACAGATAAATGGATTACATTTAATATGTAAAAATCTTGGAGTGGAGATAGTATGTTTTCTGAGTAGGGCATAGTATGTGGGCAATGCTCATTGTATCATTTATTAGGTAATGCAATAAATTTTTCTAGAGACTAGGACAGGATTCCATGAGGAACTGATTTTTTCTCTTTTAAAGGAAAAAGAGGATGTTTCTTTAATGTTTGACAGAGTGATATATGTGAAGGCACAGGTTTTTAGATAGAGCAGGTATATTTGCAAAAAATATGTTCTGCTTAGCAAAATATGAAGTGCTGTTTAAATAAAGTGTTTAATTCACAATTCAGAAGTCAAAAAAGCTTAGAAAACTGAGCTATATTTATTTTATTGGGTGAAAAACAAGATCGCACCTCAACTGTTGTATTCTTTTATATCTTTATTTACCCCACTAAATATTTACAAGATTTTGGTATAATTATTTTAATACACTTGTCTGTGGTGCTGGCCCAAACCTCCCCAGAGGTTATGAAATAAAACGATATGCATTGTATTGTTTCCAAAATCTGAAAATTGCTCAATTATTAAATGTATTTGGACCCAAGGATTTTTAAATTAGAATTATAAATTCCTGATGTATCACACCAGTATAATATTGAATATGTACCAAGAAAACTGTGGTACATAAACAGTGATTGCCATCATGCTCCAGAAATAAATAATGAAAAAAATGTAATAACTTGCTGAATTTATAGCAGTAGTGTTTATTTTGTTAAGATGGTCAAAACTGGGGTGGGGGGACATCAATTGGTTTATACAACTCTGTGACAATGTGATAACAAGTACTTGGAAATTTAAGAAAATCAAAAGTATGGTTTAATTTGTAATGATTGAGTAAACAGAAAACCCACAGCCAAGTGTTTTGGGAGTGTCTGGTGAAGGAGGCCACGGTGTGTTTAGGCTGCAAAGGCTCCCTCTAAAATTGTGAACAGGACAGAGCAGCTAACTCCGAAAAGCAGGAAGGAGAAGGTTTAAAATTACTAGTGAAAGGAAGTTATTTTATTTTCCCCATGAGGGTGACATTCTTAAGTGATGTGACACTTAGGATTTTATTTAGTGATGCAGGAATCAACCATTTGATGGAGTCAGTACCTAATAGGGTCCAGAAGATATTAGAATGTTGGCCAAACCTGGGATTAAAGTTTCACCAGAAAAATCATTTCACAGGAAATGTAAAGGCCTAAAGCTTCTGAAGTACACTCAAAAGAACAACATTTTCATGTCATGGATAAATATAGGCTTGTTGGCTTTGTAAACCAACTATCTGATTTAATTATGTTCATTCATTGACTTTATTTTTGTAATTCAGAGGCCAACTACCCATCTTATATTTCATATACTCAGGAGTATATTAGATGTATTTGTGGAGTCATATGTGGATGAGGGAAGGCAGGGAAGATGGGTAATGTGATCTACAATTATTCCATGTAAATAATTAGACACAGACATGTTTTAAGAATATGCTTACATACGGTAACGCAGAGGTCTATGATGATTTTTATTTTGAGCCAATAATGCATAAAAGTCTAATATTTATACCTAGAATATTACATTTTTAAAATCATTTGTCCATTTTTATTCACTAGGACTTAAATTAGCATATTTCTTTATTTTGGAAAGAAACTTAGTTTCTACCTATTTCTAGCCACTGCTTCTCAGATATGTATCCTTAGTAAGAGACAATTGCATAGCACAGAACAGTGTTTTACCATCCAGGCAATCCTAGATAATTTTTAAAATGTATATGAGAATATCTTTTTAAAAAAGCACATACATGGAGTTATTTGCTCGTATCTTTGAGGTAGTGATTTCTAGGTAGAGAAAGAGAAACTTTGATAGGCATTAAATCCTTTCTGCAGGGAAAGATAAACTTTGGCTTTTTAACATTGTGTACTTGTTTTTTATTTATTTGTGTCTATTACAATTTTAGATACGGTGTTTTTAGCAAATGGAAACACTATATAAACCCTTCATGAAAAAAAATAAAGTAGGACAACACATCATAGACAAAACACAGCCATGGAAGGAAGTTTAAGTGAAATTGATATCCTTTCACATCTAATATCCACAATTAAACACGTGAGTCGGAAAATTGAATCCAAAATTCATTAGAAGTTTTTAATAAATATGTATAATATCCCATTTTTAGTGATAGTTAAGATGAGAATTCCCTTAGACCTCCTACTCACTAAGTGAAGTGACTATTAATTTTTTACTAAAATATTTCTAGAATAGTAATACCTAACATATTTTGGTATGAATACTTTTAAGCTAAATTGAATTATGTTCATTTTTATCAATCTGAGAGTATCAACAAAAATTTAGGAAAATATTTTTAAAAAGGTAATATGAGTATTTTTGAGTGGGTAAACACTCAAACATTACTTGTATATGTTAATAGGATAGATACTTTCACATTATACTGGATTTTTCATACATAAATATAATCCTATTTATTTTTAAAATAGAGCACAATTATTGTGAAGAAATCTTTATCATTGTTTTATGCTGTGAAAATAATTTATGTAGATATAACTTATTAATTAACTTTAATAAAATTTTTGAAGGTTTTGAATTATTTAAAATTTCAGTGTTTTTCTTTGAATAGAATCCTTTATTGATTAATAATATTCTTTTATTTATAAATAAGATATATATATAATATGTAAGCATACATAATTAAATACATTATTGCTATTTTTGAATACTTTTATGTGCTTGATCAATTAAGACTAATAAAAATAAATGTTTTTATTTTACCCTTACTTTTTTCTTTTCTGATGCTCTTATTTTTATGTAGATCCAAGTTTCTTCTGTATAATTTTTCTTCTCTATAAATATCATTTAACTTTTCTTGACCCATGTCTACTGACAACAAATTTCTTCTTCTTCTTTTTTTTTTTTTTTTTTTTTTTTTTTTTTTTTTTTTTTTTTTTTTTTTTTTTTTTTTTTTTTTTTTTTTTTTTTTTTTTTTTTTTTTTTTTTTTTTGGTGAGAAAGCCTTATTTTGTCCTTCCCTTTTGGAAGACAATTTTCTCTCTGAAGCCAGACAGAAAAAGTTGAGAACCATATGACTTCACTCACATGTGGCATATAAAACTGAAAATAACAAATGAAAAAGACAAACAAAAAAAATCATAGACAAAAACTCAAGTTTAGTGGTTACCAGAGGGTAATGGGGGAGAGAGGGAGGTAGAAGAAGGAAAAGTGGGTCAAACATATGGTGATGGAAGAACTGACTCTGGGTGGGGAGCACACAATTCAATATATAGATGATGTATTAGAGAATTGTACACTTGAAACCCATATAATTTCACTAACCAGTGTCACCCCAATACATTTAGTAAGTATAAATAAATAAATACATAAATAAATAAATAAATAAATAAATGATAATTTTGCAGAGGACAGAATCTGGCTTGTTGGTGGTTTTTCTTTGTTTTGCTCCGTTAAGCATTATCTTGCTTGCATGGTTTCTGAGACGTCAGTTGTAACACTTACCTTTGTTACTCTACATGCAAGATGTTTTTCCTTCTGTTTTTTTCCAGAATTTTTTAATCTTTGATTTTCTGTAATTAGTAAATGCTATGCCAAGATATTTTCTTTGGTGTTTATTCTGCTTAATTTTCTCTGAGATTTCTGGATTTGTGGTTTTATATCCCATATTAATTTGAAGAATTCTCAGTCATGAAGGATGCAAATATTTTTCTTTTTTTTTTTTGTTGTTGTTGTTTTGTGTTTTTTTTTGCTTTTTGGTATGTGGGTAGCTCCCTGGGTGGGAATCGAACCCAGGCCGCAGCGCTGACAGCGCCAGCGCCGAAGCCTTAAGCCACTACACCACCAGGGAGCTCCCTCAAATATTTCTTCTGTTCTTTTCTCTCTCTCTCTCTTTTTTTTCCTTCTGGTAATCCCATTACATGTATACTGTCCCAAGTCCTTGGATATTCTGGTCTGTTTTTGATATTCTAGTTAGTTTTTAATTTTTTTAATATTTTTTCTTTCCTTTATTTTTCCTTTTGAGAAATATACCAATATGTCCTCTAGCTCAGACATTATCTTCTCATCCATGTGCAGTCTATAAGCCCATCAAAAGTATTCTTTTTTTCCTGTTGCAGTGTTTTTGATCTCCAGCATCTCTTTTTCATTCCTTTTTTAGAATTTCCCTCTCTCTGCTTACATTGCCCATCCGTTCTTATGTGCCATCTACTTTATCCATTATAGTCCTGTTTAGCATATCAATCATAGTTGTTTTAAATTTCACATCTGGTTCTGGTGCTTGCTTTGTATTTTTCAATTGTTATTTTTACCTTTTGGTATGTGTTATAATTTTGTCTTGATATCTGGCCATAAGGAAACTGTTGAAATAAGCTTTTAGTAATGTGGTGGTAAGGTTGGGGAGAAGGGAAATATTCTGAAGTAGTATGATCAAGTCTGCCTTTTAGTGAGCCTATGACTCTGAACTATGAATTCCACAATTGTTTCTCAGTATTTTTCACCCCACTTAGGGGGATAATATGGCTACAGTGGCCTGTAGTGGGATATTTTCCTCCCTAGGTGGAAGGCAAAAGCAAGTTTAAATTGGACATTTACCTGTCTCATGTAGTTATAATATCCTAGCAGATTTGGCTCTGGTTGATTAATTTCTCATGACAGTAGGTCTTATTAAGAACAGAGTGTCCTGGCTATTTCCAATGGTTCCTTTCTCAATAGAGTACCTGGAAGTCCAAGGGAATTTTTTTCTGATATTTACTGTGGGAGCCTGGTTGAGCTAATGGAGGTAAATCTCCCAGGATTGTGGGGCCTGCCTATGACTAGGTCCCCCTAGAGTTTTTAACTCTCAGTGCTGTCTGCAATACACCTCCAATAAGGGTGAGAGACAGCTTTTAAGTTTTGCACATGTTAACAGCTAATATGGAAGTGTAATATCTGAATCAATTCTGCTTATTTTTTTTTCTTTTGGGTGTTGCTGTTATCTGAGTTTTGCATAGGTTTTATAATGTCTTTATTAAACTGGATATCTTCTTCTAGGACAGTAGACACAGAGAAATAGATTTTATACCTGCAAACGTGTGTTATCTTTCCTTCCTCCAGGACTTCAGCGTAGTTGTTTAAGTTAATCGACACAGAAGTATTTCTGAGTGCTATGTGTGGTGGTGGTGGTAGGGCACTATAATTAACCTCAATGTAAAGTAGTCCAAATCTACACATTGCTCAAAGCATAATTTAGATGAAGATGGGAGCTTTTTTGGGCATAGTGTTTTTCTTAATATATACTCTACCCTCAGCTTTAGGTCTTCCTTTTTGTTATAATTTTCTGAGGATAGTATATGAGATAAGAGAACACTTCTAGAAATAAATGCAGTTAGCCTTTGAACAATGCAGGAGTTAGAGGAGTTGACCGCCCACACAGTTGAAAATCCACATAGAACTTTTGACTCCCTCAAAACCTGACTGCTAGTAGACCAGGGCCTTACCGATAACATAAACAGTTTTTCAACATATATTTTGTATGTTGCATATAATATACTGTATTCTTACAATATCATCATCTAGAGAAAAGAAAATGTTAAGAAAATCATAAGGATTGCTATCCTGGCCAGTGCCTCATGCAGGTGCTGTGTGCACGTATCTCAGAGGAGTGGACTTCCCAGGGATCTCGTCCTTCTCTCACCTCTAGTTCTGGGCCTAGCACTTATTTCTACTGCTTCCCATTTAGTAGAGGATTGTTGTTGTTGTTGTTCTGTTTTCTTTTACCAGCAGCAATGAATTTATACCTGTGCACTCAGAATGCACTATTTGTTGCCCCTTCCCCCGCCCCCCCAAAAGCCTTCTGTTCCCTAGCGGAGGTAACGTAGAAGGGTTCTGGCACATTTCGTGCCCTTCCCACAGCTTCTGTTCTCCACTGCAAGACACGTACTAGAGAGATGCTTTCTCAGGACTCTGGTCAATACTCTTTCTGAGCACCTAGTGAATTACACTGTGAAAAAGACCTCAAGATTTTGCAAACTTTTCTTATATTTGTGACATCCTAGGGCTCCACATGTGCTCACAGAAATTGCATGCTGAGGACACTGGTAGAAAGCCATTGCAGTTTGGAATGTAAGGACCAGGAGTCCACTACTAAAAAGGAAAGGGAAGGGCTAAGTGCTGAGCCCAGAACTGCACGTGAGGACTGGAAGGAAGCCGGCCAGACACAGCCAGTCCTCTGCGGCCAGAGACACGCTGCCTGCACAAGACTGAGGTTAATCAGATGTCTCTTGTCTCCGCCATTAGGTATCATTAGGAATTCTTGATTGTCTTCAGAGACCTTCCTAATAGAAGGACAACATTAAATAAAGATCCCCTCCAGGCCTCCACCTGGTAATCCTGAATTCTTCATGCCCACACCTGGCTCTCTCAGGTAAGACATTGTTCAAATCGCATACCTCCTCCCGTGCTACCGCCCCATGGACCGCTGACCGGTGAGTAGCCTGCCATCTCAGCTCTTCGATGTGATCTAGCAAAGTGGTGAATCTGCTGTTTACCTGGTTATTTGTTGTTGTTACAAGAATGTGACATTCTTTCTGGTTCTCTGCATCAGACAAGAAATCCAATCAGTCTTTTAAAACTGTGATCTAGCGTTTAAGACTTATTTTTGGTGAGTGGGTTATGATAGTATAAGTTGCTCCTTGATAGCCTGAACAGGAAGTCATGTTATTTTTTTCCTCACTTATTTTATTTGGTTTGCTATAGACTCTTTCAACATGTTCACTAATTTGTTTCTTGAATTTTCAGATGATTTTATCAATTTTAAAACATTACTTTCATTCTTTCTTGTTTGCAGTTTTATTTTATGATTCCTGTTAAAACTTTGTGTAACTTGAAGGTAACTCCCTCTTTGTGTGTGTTTCTCTCACCTCCTCTCTCTCTCTCTCTCTCTCTCTCTCACTCTCTCTCTCTCTCACTCATTCACTCACTTACTCTCTCCTCTGTCTCTCTCTCTCTCTTTCTTTCTCTCTTTATGGTTGTACTTTGTTTTCTAAATAAGCTTTAACTGCTGCTTCCAAATGCCACTTTTATTATTCATGCAGTAGGTCACTGTGTGAACACAGTAATATTGTTTTCATTATGAATTTAACTCCAATAATTCTTGAGCGTTTCCTCTGTGTACGTCAGATAAATATGTCCTTAGAAGACAATTTCATGGGAAGCACAAAATTGATTGTGGAAGATTTTATGAATTTATTTTTACTATAGGCTTAATGTTTGTGCCCTCCCAAAATTTGTATGTTAAAACCCTAATCACGATGTAGTAGTATTTGAAGATGTGGCCTGTGAGAGGCAATTAGGGCATTAGGGTGAAACCCTGACAACAGGATTCAGTGCCTTTAGAAAAAGAGGTGGGAGGAGAGCTTGCTTTATGTAGTGTGTGTTCTCTCTCTCTTCCATCAACATGGGAGGATACACCAGGGAGATGGATGGCTCTTTTAAAACCATCACCAGACACCTGATTACTGGCATCTTGATCTTGGACTTCCCAAGAAGTCCAAGAAGTGTCAGAAATAAGGCTATGCTTTACAGCCATCCAGTTTCTATTATTTTAGTTACAGCATCCTGAACAAAATAAAACATTTGTTATTGTATTTTGAATTGTAACTTCCTCTATATCAACTTTGGGCTTGCAGTAATTATGATGTTAAAAAAGTGAAGAGAAAAAAAATCATACATGAACATATTTTGAGAGGATAATAAAGAAGATTGTTCTCTTTGACTCTGAGTTATCTCACACTTTTTTACAACTTGTGAATTTAGGGAGTGTCAAATTTACTTCTTAATCCATCACTTTTTATACTTGTATTTCCATTGCCTCCAGATGCATTGATTTCTTAGTTCCAATAAGAGATTACAAGGATGAGCCAAGAAATATATTCAGAAATCCTGTTTCTGCTTCTGTAAAGTTAAAAGGAATAGTTAGTTATAGTATTATATTCATATGCTTATGAAATATTCTAGTGCCTGGATAAATTTTTCAAATTCCAGGCAATCTGGGTCAGTGTCCTTTAGCAGTTTCTGAGAATTTTCTGCTTATATCAACATTTTTGATGCTCCCTCCATTAGAGTAAAAAAAAAATCTTTATTTTTACATGTTAATAGCTTTTAATTTAACCTCTCTGAGAGGCTGTCATACTTGCCGTAAGATCTCCTTTGATTCTTCTCGCTGGTTTGTCAGCTGGTGGTTCCCAGCTGCTGCACTTGGCTGGCGATATTTAAAATGTTACCTGAGTATAAAGTTCTATTTTAATTT
Source organism: Lyroderma lyra (assembly GCA_004026885.1). Taxonomy (NCBI): domain Eukaryota; kingdom Metazoa; phylum Chordata; class Mammalia; order Chiroptera; family Megadermatidae; genus Lyroderma; species Lyroderma lyra. The sequence continues at coordinate 27,791 of PVJL010003618.1, forward strand.
TCTACCGTCATTCTTCATGAGTGGTTTAAATGAAATATTGACACTTTCCATATTTATTTAACATATATGCACCTCTGCAGTTCTTCACGTTTTTGCATAAAATAATTTTAAACATGGGGATATATAATTTACAGAAAATTTTTATCCATTTGAGCTTTCCCTGACAAGCTATTAATCTTTAAAATATTTTGTCCGATGCTATGATGTACTGTCAGAGAAGTGGGATTCATTGCTTCTAGATTCTTTTAGGCAGAAATAGGACATCATTATAGACATTTATCATTTTTCACACACTCAAAATTTTGGTAAATGAAGTGCATCTGAGTCTTCTGTTGGGTCATCACAATTAGCACCTAAACAATATGTGTGAAGTATCATTCATCAGACTTAACAATAATTTAGTGTTCTTGTTTTATCTTTATTATATTTGTACTTGCCAAAAACTTTACCAACTTGAGTATACCTAAATTCTTCTATGAAAAATTTGAGAGAACTATTGAGAAGTTAAGTACGTGATTGTGGTATACTGATAGTGAGTTTCAATATGGAAATGATACTAGTCATATAACTTATTTATTTTTATCCAGTCATCATTTGAGAAAGAATGTATTCATTATAAAAAGTAAGTTATGTGTGTATAGGAATATTTCAATTTTCTTTTCTATTGACAACACCTGGTAGAGTGCTTTATATAGAAGAGGCTTGATAGATATTGATGAAGAAAAAATATGAATAAATGATTTAATTTGGCTTATATAATTTATTATTTACATCAATATCCAAGTTTCAGTTCCAACTTTGATTTTAATAAATTATTTCAGTTTTTGGATTCTCAATTTCCTCATTAGTAAGATGAATAGGGTTGGAGTCATGGGTATTCAGCATGTATCTCTTAATACAAAATGTCAATTATTTCATGTGCTACCAGAAATATTTTTTATAATTTTATTTCACATTTTATTGTTTTTATTTCTTGAATTGGTAATATTATATTATTTTTATTTTAGTATATTGTTAATTGAAATAGAAGTGTGAAAAATACAACTTAGTGTCACATTAACATACAAGTGAGTGTAGTTAACCTAAATTGTTCATTGGTTCGCAGCTTGTTTTCTTTTTTGAGTGATTTTTCAAATGGTGACTTCAGATATATGCTTATCTGTTTCTTCTCTGACTCAGAATTTCACAATATCATCTATGAAGAAACTATTGTAGCTAAAAGACAGAGAATATATAACTCACATAGGCAAGGATTGAAGTAGAAACTCTTAATAAGTAGAATATATTTAGAAATTTTTAAATAATAGTCTTATACATTTTTATTAAAATTTACAAATAAAATTCTAAAAGTTAATTTTAAAAAGATAGCCCTACTTGGGGGTAATGCTGGATATGAAATAATTAAGTGACAATATGGATTCCATCTATATTCTAATTTATTGGTACTTTTCATGAAATAAAATTTAATGTTAAGATATTACAAATGTAGAATAAATTAAGATAATTTTTTAATAATATGAACTTGGATGACAATATATTATTTTAAGTTTTCTCACATGTATCATAAAATAGATTATAAATTAAGGATATAATATGTGGAATGTAGGTCTCATGCAATTTATAGTTATTTATTTTTAAATAAGCTTGTAAGCTTAGTGATATATATAATTTTTAAAGAAGTTATTAGCAAAGTTGATAATTTCATTTTAATAACAAATTAGCCTAATGTAAAAGATCTGGCTTAACTTTAAAATTAAAAAAAAATCTTATGATTATGTCATATTAAATTATTTTGTCATTTGCTGTGGGATAAAAGTTATAAAATGAAATGGAGATTTTCTCTAATAAATAAGTTTAGTAATTTAAAGCAATTTTAATTATCTTTTAAAGAGTTTAATATATGAGGAAATTAATAAGAAATAATGTTGACTTCATACAATTTCTTTCTTTTTAGTCCTGATTAAAGCTATTGGAAATCATGTATTGGGACAAAATATTTGCCCACTATATTTCTACATTAATCATAGAATCTAATTACATCTCTTGGCATGTATAATTTCTTTAAAAATTTTTGGCCTAGATTATGGTTAACAAACTGTTACTTCAAAGTATATTGTACTGTCTTCAATTTTAACTTAAAACAGTTCTTTATATTACTGATTACTTGAGTTTTAAAAATTCATATGACTGAGAATAAATATGTAACATGGACATTTTAGGATATGTAACTAGAAAGTAAAAATAAAAGAAAAAACCTGTTTCTAATAACAAAATATTATTCCAACAAATTTCTTTCAGTCTAAAATACTGTTTTACTCTCAATGTTCATATACATCATTACATACATAAATAACATTATTAAAACTATTTTTATATAAGTTAAATTGTCTTAAGTGTATGTGTAAGTTGTTTTATGCATTAATGAATGATTATGCCAATTCCTTGAGGCTAAACATAGAAATGTTATGTTAAAAATTAGTAGTACTGTATTATAATTATACCTACTATGTTACAAATTAAAAAATATATCATTAAGGAAAACTATTCCTAGTAAACAAATGTAAGTATATCATGTCCAGAAAGAAACATAGGTGTATAACAAAAACATAATTTTAAAATATTTTAACAATTAATGCATGAAAACTCAAGAGTGGTGATCTAACATATTAGTCATAGTGCATCTAATAAAACATAAAAATTTTTTTTTAATATTTCATCTGCCTGAACAGGTCTCTTTTACAATTATTAAATTGACCCTGTTCTAATAAACTTTAAGAACAATTCAAAAATATTATATTTACTTGGAATGATTTAAAATTTTACTCTAGCAAAAAAATTGCTTCAGAAAATTAATAGCTTTTTTTCTGATTTGAATTATATTCACAACTTCACTGAAACCCCATCACTATAATTGCCAGACATTGAAATGATAAAGCCAATGATCTTAACTCCTCATTAACATCTTCTGTGTGATTACTTACATAAACTAAGATTAAAAAGTAATAATTTTTGCTATTTTCTTTTTGCTTAAAGTTCTTAATATCTACTTACTTAGCTGTAATTCACTCATATGTCATCTGATATATATATAAAAGCACAGCTCATCATAGAAATAATTAGGCAACTGTTTTGCTATATATCTGAGTAGATCTGCCTCAGAGTACTATTTTGATTATGGATGATGCTAGACACCTAAATATTTTACCCATTCCTCTTCCTAAAAAGCATACATTGTGTATTTGGGATATTGCATTACAAATCTGTACTACAAAAGAAAAAAGGAAGAATTCAAAAGGAGGCAGAAAAAAGAATTATATTTATGAAAAATTTCAAGGAACAAATTGTTTCTTCAAAAAGTGGCTGTACTTTAGACATAGTCTCTTCTTATTCTAACAGTACTATTATCAAATGTGTACCATCTATCTTTATTTAAACAGAAAATAACCAAGGAAGTTACTTTGTTTATCAGGAAATGCATAAAATGAATACATTTTTCTACCTCTGCTTAAAGTTTGGATATCTGGTGAACAGCTTGCTCATTTCTAATGAACATGTCACAAAAGTATGAATATCAGTGGAATGATTCTGACATTTGGTTGATAAGGTTAACCTTAAAATATATTTACAGAAATTTTGCTTAGCTATTATATAGCTCTTCACAACCTTTATCAATTTCAGACACACTTGGTTTTCTCATGCATAAAACTTATTCAAATGTTTGTCAAGAAAAGCAATCCTAAATGGGAGGAAAAGAAGGTAAAGAATACTGTAACTGATATGTTTCATGTAGAACTGATGAGATAAAGCAGAGAATGAAAGACAACATAATAAATCCTTATTTTATTCATCTACATTTATTTTACCAAAAGTGTCTTATGCACATATACACAATTATCACCATTTTTTGACCCAGTGCTATATATTTTTGCTGGTATTTTCTCATTGGTCTTCTGCATTTCTAGTACCTATGCTTTTAAGAATGTACTTTAAAAGTACTGCTCTTATCTGTAGTGTATTATCTCTACATTTGTAAAAGTGTTAAAGTGAATGGAAAACTTTTTATGTCCAAAGTATTATTCTACTTATTTATATTCATTAAGCACAGTAATTACATATCAACAGACAATTAAGTTCTACTTCATTTACAAAGTTTAAATATTTTATAATTCAAGTTATTTATATTGAGTTGGCATGTATTACATTTTCTACAGGTTTTGCCTCATTTTAAATTATTAAAACAAATAGTTTTTAAGTTTTAAGATAGCAATAAATTATTTTCTAATATAGAGTTCATTTATTATATTAGTACATTTAAATTACAATATCAAAATAGACTAGTTTTTGTTTTGAAATATGCCAAAACTGTAAAACTTCTGTAAGAAAATATAGGAGAAAATCTTTATGATACTGATCTTGGCAATGTGTTTTGGATATAACATTAAAACACAAGTCGGTAAGCTTTCATAACCTTGGTATATCTGTGTTTCAGAGCCATGTTTGTGTCAACATGTGGTGGTGTCTTGCTGAATGGCATTCATTGCTAACCTTTTTTGATATCAGAGGGATTGTTCATTATGAATTTGTACTAACTGGACAAACAGTCAACCAAGTTTACTATTTGTACATGCTGAAAAGTCTGCATGAAAAGTCTGCATGAAAATGCCCTGGACTTTTCTCCAACTCACGGCTCTTGCATCATGACAATGCACCAGCTCACAGGGCACTGTGTGTGAGGGAGTATTTAGCCAGTAAACAAATAACTGTATTGAAACACCCTCCCTTCTTATCTGATCTGACCCCCCCCCCCCAGTGACCTTTTCTTTATCCAAAGATGAAGGAAATATTAAAAGGCAGACATTTTGATGATGTTCAGAACGTCAAGGGTCACACAATGACAGATCTGATGGCCATTGCAGAACAAGAGTTCCAAAATTGCTTTGATGGGTGGACTAGGCACTGGTGTCAGTACATAGATTCCCAAGGGGAGTATTTCAAAGGTGACCATAGAGATATTCAGAATTGAAGTATGTAGCAATTTTTCTAGGGTGAGTTTGCAAACTTAATTGTCAGACCTCATAGATGATGTATTATAGAAATGTATATCTGAAACCTATATACTTTTACTAACCAATGTGACCCAATAAATTTAATAAGTAAATAAATTATTTAAAATAAATTTTAAAGTGAGCAAAAGACATTTTACATATATGTGTGTGTGTGTGTGTGTGTGTGTATATATATATATATATATATACTGATACTGAAACCCTTGTACTCTATCAGTGGGAATATTAAGTGATGCAGTCACTATGGAAAATAGTATAGAGGTTCCTCAAATAGTAAAAATAGAATACCATATGATAAAGCAACCACAGTTCTGGGTATATATCCAAAAAATTGAAAACAGGATCTCAAAGAGATATGTGTGCTCCCATGTTCATTTCAACATTATTTACAATAGCCGAGACATGAAAATAACCTAATGTCTAACAGATAAATAGGTAAATATGTATATATTTACTATATAATATTATTTATAATATATAATTGAATATTCTACATACACAATTAAATACTATTCAGCCTTAAAAAAGGAAATCCTGTTATAAGTAACAACAAAGATAAACATGGAGAATAATATGCTAATTGAAATAAGCCAGACCAGAAAGACAAAAATACTGCATTATCTCACATATAGAAAGTATTTAAAATAATCAAATTTGTAGAAAATGAGAATAGAATGGTAGTTGCCAGGGACTTGGAGAAGGGCGGAATGGGAATTTTTCAATGGGCATAAAGTTACAATTATGCTAACTGAAAAATGTCTAGAGATTTTCTGTATCATATTGTGCCTGTATTAAAAATACTCTATTGTGAACTTAAAATTTTGGTAAAAAGGTAGATCTCATGCATGCCCGTATGCACATCTAAATTTAAATATTATCTGTTAATATTGCCTATATTTATAGTTTGAAGTGCAATAAAAATAAAATGATACTACTTTGGTTACTTGTGTACCTTGATGAAATAATAGTTATAAAGTGTTAAAACTTATTATTTTCCTCAAACATCAAAACCTAAAGATTCAATGGTATATGAAATTAAAAAGCAAAATTATGAAAGCTTCTGCAAAATGTTCTTTTTTATTTTTTGGGGTGATGTTGGTTAGTAAAATTATATAGGTTTCAAGTGTACAATTCTGTAATACGTCATCTGTATATTGCATTGTGCGTTCACCATTCAGACTCAGTTTTCTTTTCATCACAGCACATTTGAACCCTCTCTCCTCTGTTACCACTCCCCTTCCCCTCTGGGAACCACTAAGCTGTTGTCTGTGTCTTATGTGTTAATATAGAGTCAAGCTTTGAGCTCTTCTTACCTCAATATTCTGCTCGCCATATTATCATTTCAATCTTTAGAAATTATATCTCTTTTCATAAGCTTTAGCTGTAATAATCATAGCTATACTTAGTCCAATAGTATGGCTGTGGAATTATATTTTTCTTTATTTTATAAATCTATGTTATACTACATGTTCTTGATTATCCTGAACTATTATTACATAACTTTCCTTATTTTCCTAATATCCCAGTGATATAAAATGGAATTTTAAGTTGGAAGACAAGGGCTGTTCAGAAAGTATCCAACCATGTAAAATGAAAAATAGAGGCATTAATGGCTGGATTTTTTCCAGATAGCCCTCGTATATATTAATACCAACAGTAAAAGACTTTTTGCTCACTCCCTGCAGGATCAGATTTACTATCAGAATGTAGATATTAAGAATAGTGACTATCATAGAATGTATTCCTAAGATATTGTTGCCTAAGAGAATAACCATCTGCCTAAATTCTCAAAAGTGAATTTTGGAGCAGTTGGAGTGAGAATATTAACTGAGAAGCTCTATCTACCACAAAAGTTGTTAATCAATGATGCTATTTTAAGTAGTGTGATTATGTACCATTTGAAGATATGTCCCAGAGCAACTTTAAAAAATTTTTAATGACCTCCTTGATGTATCTTTTCTAATAGGCAAACATAAAACTTTTTTCACAAGTTAATTTTAACCCATGACCTGAGCAATTTCACCTGAACTTTCCCTGTGAATTTTCTTTCTATTTGGCAGTAAGAAAAAAATAGAGGATGCTTTGATCTTTTAGATCATAACACAGAAGAATCTGTGCTATAATATATGAGACCCCAATTTCTCCTTCTGTCTCTTTGTTTTTAAAACCTTAATGTCTTTATTTATATTTTAGTGTTAGCAATGATACAGTTGCATTTGAATCATTTACAAAATGATAAAAATAATTTATCATGAACAACAAATATAGATAAAATTTAAACTTATTTTTAATTTTAAATATTAATTAGCATATAGTAAAGGCAGAGAATGGTGGTTGGTATCAAAGGATAGAACTAGTCACCTATATTGTTTTAGTGTCATAAACAAAACATATTTCCAAATTAATACCTTATGAAAAAGATAAAAGTCATTATGGAGTGTAAGAGGAGAGGAAGAAGGGAGAACAGTTAGATGTATATTCATGAAAAGTCTCATTTAATTGTGTCAACTCTGTCAGTTACAGATTTTGAATTTTTACAGGTTGAGAAATGAGAATGAGAAAATTATTATTTATCCAGGCATGCAGCTTTTTATTTTAAAGTTTGATTTTTACTCCCTGATTCTTTTTCTCTAATTTATTTTGTAAATGTAATAAAATAGATGTAGTAAAAAAACAGTACATTGGAAATACCTTTATTGACCTGGTATACATTTAAAGATGGATACATTTAACTTCCCTATTTTTCTCTTAAAACTCAAAACAAATTACTCCTTTGTCTCTCTTATCTGCAAAATAATGTTTGGAATAATAGGAGAACAAATAGGAATGTTATTAGGAGAAAAATACAATAATTCATTTAACTTACTTAGCATATCTTCTGGTAGTTAGGGCTTTATTAATGTTAGATAGTAATAATATGCTTACTATTACAGCTCATTAGTACCATTTATTGTTATTAGAATTAGTGTTTGACAAAATTCATGAAAATGATAGAAAAGATCTGTAATATAGCTCCAGTGGCTTAAAATCACTCTCTCTCAGCTTTATTTATTTCATGCACCCACAAGCGTTTTTCTCACTTTATTCAGTTGACGAGTATTTATTAAAAACTAATTTTGTGTCAGGTAGTGTGCTACACACTAGAGGAACCAAAACAAAATTGGGATACCCTTCCCTCAAAGATTTTATTCTCCACTGAAAGAGAAAAATAATACTACTTTTATGAGATAGGTTAACTGAGTTAATCTTTAAATAGTACTAGGGGTGGTCAAAGAAAATACTTTAAATTCAAGGTTAGGGTTTGGGGTAAGTCTTTCAGAAGTGACCAATTTGAATTGGGCCAAAATGTGAGTAGGCAAGCATTGGGTGAAATGATGGTGTTAATTGTGGTCTAAATAGAAGCATCGGAGTACTCAAGTTCCACCAAGTAAAGAAAGCAGAAGAGATCTGATAAGGAGAAGTTGACCGTGAAAGGACGTGTATGAAACAAGTGTGTATGAGAGTGAGAAGGTAAAATGAAGTATTTAATGTGCAGAACATTTATTTGCTTCAAATGACTCATATATATGCATTGAGAACCACTGAAAATTGCAAGTTGAAAAGTACAAATTACTAAACAGCAAAGTAATCTACCACTTTTCTCAAAAGCTTTTTTGAAAAATATCAGTTCATTAAAAAGTTGTAACAGGTTTTCTTGCACCCAGTGTAACTTAGCCAAATGCCACAAAACGGCCCTGGTCCCAGCACCAGACTCAGTGCAAATGCCCCTAAACGAATGTGTTAAAAGGGCTTCAGGAAATATTTTCTCCCATGCAGTTGTTGTCTCTTTGCTTTGTTGATGGTTTCTTTTACTGTGCTGAAGCTTTTTATTTTGACACAGTCCCATTATTTAGTTTTACTTTTACTTCCCTTGCCTTTGAGGTCAGGTTTATAAAGTCTTCCCTGAACCCAAGGTTTATAAGTTTAGTACTGATGTTTTTTTCTATACAGTTGATGATTTCAGGTCTTATGTGCAAGTCTTTATTTTGAGTTAATTTTGGTTTCTAATAAGAAGCTAATATTGAAAATATATAAAAAATTTGTACAACTCAACAACAAAAAAATAAATCCAATTTAAAAATGGGCAGAGGACCTAAACAGACACTTCTCCCACGAAGAAATACAAATGACCAGCAGACATATGAAAAAATTCTCATCCTCATTAGCTATCAGGGAAATGCAAATCAAAACCACAATGAGATACCACCTCACACCTGTGAGAATGGCTGTTATCAACAAGACAAGGAATAACAAGTGCTGGAGAGGGTGTGGAGAAAAAGGAACTCTGGTACACTGCTGGTGGGAATGCAAACTGGTACAACCACTGAGGAAGGCAGTGTGGGGGTTCCTCAGAAAATTGGGAATGGAGCTACCATTTGACCCAGCAGTCCCCCTTCTGGGGATCTACCCAAAAGACTTGCAAACCTTTGTCCGCAAAGACTTATGTACCCCAATGTTCGTTGCAGCGCTGTTCACAGTGGCCAAAACATGGAAACAACCAAAGTGCCCTGCGACAGATGACTGGATAAAGAAGCTGTGGTACATAGACACAATGGAATATTACTCAGCTATAAGAAAAGATGAAATACTGCCATTTGCAACAAAATGGATGGATCTTGAGGTCATCATGCTCATAGTGAAATAAGTCAGACCGAAAAACCAAGAGCCATTCGAGTTCACTCATATGTGGAATATAAAACTGAAAGCAACAATGAAATAAAAACTCATGGACACAGTCAGTAGTTTAGTGATGACCTGAGGGTAAGGGGGAGGGGATGAAAATGGGGAAAAGGGAGTCAAATACAAGGTGATGGAAAACAGAACTGACTCTGGGTGGTGAGCACGTAATACAACACGTAGACGATGCACTGTGGAATAGTACACCTGGAACCTATGTCATTTGTGCTTTTGTTGTTTAACAACAACAAAAAAGTGCTTTTGGAATTAGCACCTGTGGAAGGAAAGACAAAGAAGCAACAATTAGCTGTCAAGCTACATTGCAATCTCAATGAACCTTACAGGGAATTTTAGAGAGAAAATAGTTCTTTAAAATTATTGTAAGATAGGGAAGGGCACTATGCCTTTTTATTTTGTTTTGTTTTGTTTTTTTTTTGTAGTTGCCTGGCTGGGAATCAAACCCAGGCTACAGCGTTGAGAACGCTGAAGCCTAGCCACTACACCACCAGGGAACTCCCCTTTTTACCTTTCATATTGATCAGTCAGTCATTGGATGCAGGCTACCCTGGAAGGAGTTGTAACCTTGGGCATCATACATTCTTAGCAGAAAACAGACAGCTGAGTGTCTATTTTATGGAAGCTCTGAGTACCTGGCTAAATACTCACAGATCCTTCACTCCTGAAGGAGGATCATTACGACATCCCAAAAAGTTACTGTTGGTCACTTAAAATTTTTAATCAGTGCAGCAATAGTATTGCAGCAATTGCACTTCCTTCCTGCTGTGTTCTGAATTAATGGATGAGGGGCAATGTTGGCTTGCTGTAGGGAACATTGACTGCACTTTATGGTTATACAGCAGGGGTGTCCAAACTTTTGGCTTCCCTGGTCCACAATGGAAGAAAAATTGTCTTGGGCCACACATAAAACACACTAACACTTACAATAGCTGATAAGCTAAAAACAAGATGACACACACAAAATCTCATAATGTTTTAAGAATTTTTGTTGGGCTGCATTCAAAGCTGTCCTGGGCTGAAGGTTGGATATGCCTATGTACAGCCTTCAATATATATACATCTGCCTACTGATAACTACCTAGACCACTTAGGTATATTAACTACCTGTACTACTATCTAACTGTGACTGCCTATGCTACTAAAAGAAGTCTACACCACTGTCTTTATTTCTTGCTTCTATTACCACAATTGCCCCTGAAGCATTCCTCTGGCTTCCACTCTTGCCCTCAACTATCCCTACTCCACCTGGCAGCCAGATTAGAATTGTGGCACCCTAAATAACATAATGCAGTGCTGTTGTTTAAAGCCTCCCAATGACATCCCAATCTACTTAGAATAAAATCTAGAATCAGAGTTCTACCACCTTATTGGTGAAATAATCTCACCTAATGTCTGCCTTTAGCCAAGTTATCTATTTTGTAAAATAGATGTGTGAATTTAACAGAAAATTTAGGAAATGCCCTAAAAGTGTTTGGGATAATTTGTGTTTGATGAAGAAAATACACCTGGATAGATAAGTTTACCTAGAAGCATGAGATACAAATTTTATAAGCATTCCACAAGCATATGTAACTAAAATATGTGTACAGGACCCCCCAGCTAAACCGTATTGAAGGGTTCTCTTGGAAGGCACTGAGATACTTGAGATAAAAAAGTGCAACTTATACAAAGATACTAAAGTTTTCATGATACTCTCAGATAAGTTATTTTCCTATATTAGTAGGTATTGTATGTCATGTACTTTCTGTGATAGTCCTGTATTTTGATTAGTTCAAATATACTTGTCTATTGTAAAGGGAGAAATTAGTTTCAGATTTAAATATCTTCAAAAGTCCTTAGTAGAAAGATCTTTGGGCTTGAATTCCAAGTTTCGTACCTTTTACTTAAGAGTTTTGTGATCTTGTTATCGACACATGCCAACTGTATGTCAAGTATTATTTTAAGAAAGATATATGTAATCTGTACTCTTCATAAAAATTGTCAATATACTTACTATCCTCATTTTATAGATAGCCAAGTTGAAATTCAAGAACATTAAGTAACTTGTCCAAAGTTATTTAACTAGTAAACAGCAGAAATAGGACTCAAACATACATTTAACTAATTCCAAAGGCTGACTCTAAAATGAATCAATTTGTGACCTTCAGATTTATTAGGTTGTTTAAATTAAGTTTATTAAGTTGCTTCATTAAATTTCTTAGTCCCTCAATATTGGAATTTCTTTATGTACAAAAGAAAGTAAGCCATTTCCTGTCATCCTGATCTAGTTGTTGGGTTAAATAAAAATAATTCAAGAAGGCAAATGAATATATTTTATAAAGAGGTTTTAAACAAATATCTCATTTTTTCCTTCTAACCTAGGTCATTTTAAACAAAAATAATACTTGAATTTTATCAGTTTCTTTAAAAAAAGAATATTGAGAATATGTATTACCAGTTGTATTATTTAAAAATAATCTTCATAAAAATTACTGTATCATAAATTGGAACTGAAACAAGTGCTATTTACTATTCAATTATGAAATACAAGATGATGTTCTTAAATAGGACTAATTTTGAATTCAATTACATAAAAATATTTCTCAATACCAAATATTATTTTACTTTAATTTGTACTACCCTGAAAATGTTGATTTTTCAATGAAAGTCATTTCAAAAGAAATACTTACCTATATTTATAGATAATGATAAAATTGAATGTTCATACATCACTAGATATAGTCAAGTCCATATCCTCAATACAAATAAATCAAGTAGTAACATAAAATAGCATTTGATTCATAACATTTCAATATTGTAAACTTGACATTTATTGTCCTGCTTTAAATAATTCCATAAATTTCATTTTGAATAATGAAGAAATCTAAAATTGTATACAAATAGAATATAGAAGCTGTAAGAAATACTACTAAAATTTCTGTGTTTGAAGTAAAAATTAAAATAAGAATAGTGTTCAGCAGAAGTTCAGTAAAATGAGCCACTCTAAGCACTTCTGAAATATGAGCTATAATGTCTAATTACTTACATAAAGCTTGGCAGTGACATCAATCCTCTTTGTTACCTGCTAGCTGGGAAACTTGAATTCTGAATAAATTTAGTATTTACCTCATAGGTTTGCTGTGAGAAAAGTACGTTTATTCATAAGCAGCATTTAACATGGTTTCTGAAAGCTATTAAGTACTAACAATGTATATAAAGTTTGGGTTACTTAGAAAGCATTCTAAACATAATTTATATTAAGGAAAGTATTGTTTTAAATTATAAATTGTGACATGCTATGTGAAAATGGGTTTGTTTTTATTGTCATAATATACTCAAAAATTCATAACATTTATCTTATTGTTATAATTATATAAATATTGATGAATATGATTCTAATTTTAAAATGAACAAGTATATCATCAAAGAGTGGTCAATTTCTGAACATTGTTATAATATAGCTTTTTAAATGTTCTACAAGCCAATCCTAAGAAGAATTGGGATACAAGAAGAACTAACATGTATTCCTGCTCCTCAAAGTGAGTTATTCTTCACTAAGTTTCTCTTTAGTGCAGTGCATCTCATCTTGCTGTCAATGATGTGCCACATTTGAGTCATAGTGACAGTAAAACTTAAAACAAAACAAAACAAAACCTGATTTCAGCATAATGAAAAGTAGACCTGAATTAGTATTTCAGCTAATTACTTACTTTTCCCCAACTTTTAAGCATGAGTTTTCTATTTCTAGATTTTCCTATATTCAGATTATAATTCAGTGACAGTTTTCCTGTCATATTCGCTGTCTCATAGAAAATGAAAATTGCTCCTACCTTCCTAAGGCATTCGAATCCTTAGTGACAAATTATTGCATGAATTACCCTGGAAGTCAGTTTCTTAACACTTCTTCCTTTTGGTTGATTCCGGATATTGAGTGCTGCAGAAAAAGAAAACATTTTCTTCTAAATGTTTAAATGTTATTCTATTAATTATTCTGAATTTCTTAGAGACAGTGCTCCAAAAGATACCCATAATATTGACTTTATATATCTTCATTGATTATATATTTATAAAAGAAGAACAATGAAGTTGGTTTCTAGAAAGTGTAATGCTTTTAAATACTTAAATGATTTCCCCTGAAGCCTGCAATACCATTTTTAGAATTGGTGTTTCTTTCAAATTTGTTAGCTATTAGAGGATAAGACTTCTTAGTTTATTAGCAATACAAATGTTATGACTGAATTAGAAAAGCTTCCCTAATCACTAAAAGGTCTTTGAAAGCTCCAAAGCAATTATATCTTGTAATTATCAGAAAGTAAAGTTCCCCAATCATTCCAACAGTCAAGCATTTACTGGTTTGTTCTGAGCCTGCAGCTATGTGTGGATAAGATTAGCTGCTAATTATAGGGGAAAAATAATTAAGGTGAAATAAATTTTTCATTTTAACTTGCATTTTTAATAAAGATGTTTTCTGTCCTTATGAAAGAATTTCCAGAATCTAAAGAATGGAATGGAATTGCATTTTAAGGAGCTATGACAAAGAAGGTAAAGGGGTGTATTTCAAATGTTTTATAAAATAAATAAAGATGCTGAATTGTATGCTTTAATTAGTAGTTTAGTTTTATTATACCAAATAATTTGAATGGATTGAATTAAAAAGATACATAGACTGACAAGTAAACAAATGCTACTGTTTAGCCGAGTAATAATTGCCATGTTGTCTGTAAGACTGACTTGTATAATCTGTTTATTTTTTTTAATTATACACATTTAAATTCCATTATTGAGAAATCAGTGAACAAATTCACTTTTTCCTAAAGTTTCTTTCACTGAACACCAATTTTGCTAATAAAAAGAAGTATTACACACAATCAAAATATCAGAAATATCTTGAAAATCCTTGGTTAAATGAAATTATGTTTATTAACAGAAAGATTTATCATTTTTTGTGGACTTTAATTCTTTATTTGGGGGTTATATAATGCAAAACTTTGTATAGAGTTCTTTGAGAGACATTTTGAAACATACTAATCTAGATTTCATCCATTTACATGCTTTATTAATCAACTAATCAAAATAATCTATGTGACAGTAGTTTCTTCAAATTTCCATTTAATTTCTTTATGCTTTGTGATGATATTTAAGAAATTCTAGGTTACGTTCTTTATAACAATTTTTTTAAATGTGTCATCTTTTAACTACCTTTACCAATTACCAAATTAAAAATATATAATGTCATCACTGATTTTATCTAATTATATTAAATTAATATTTTAATTTATAACAATTACTGTGTCATTTAAATAGAATGGTATTTTTTAAACTTTAGTGAAGGTATCTATTCAGGTTGATTTTTAAAGGCCATGAGGTATAGGCACATTCCGCTGCCAGTTTTTTCTAATGTGTGTCTCTACTAAATGTCACTACAAGTATAGGTCATTGAAAATGGCATTCAGGATTGGAATAAATGTGTCATATATTTAGATATATTTAAAAAAACCCTTAGAAACAGAAATACATGTGTGTGTGTGTATGTATTAAAAAGTTACTTTTTATCTCCAGAATTCACAAAAGCGATGCATTTTATTCAAACGCCACCATTTTTATTTTTTAACTCGGGAGACAAAGTTAGTGTTTCCAATCCACTCTTTTTACCCTGACTTCTGAAAATTATTTCTTCATGATCAGCTGCAGCATTAAGAGTGATTTTAAAATATACTTAATACTTTATCAGTTTATTTCACCAATAAAAGAAAACATGTTAAAAAAGAATAAAACTGTTGGCTATCAATCTGTTTAGACCCCGGTTCAAACTTTTGAAGATATTATTTTGCTGTCTTATCGACATTAAGAAATCATATTTCAGTCCTGAGGGTTCTGACAAATACGGATAATGGAAGTATCATTCAGATGTTCCACTCAAGCAGCACTTGAACTCAGAAAGGGTTTTTAGTGGCATTACTCATGTTGTGAAGAGATCTTTTTAATCTCAGTCCTCATTTTTAAATCTATTATTGAAATTCTAAGACAATTTAGTGGGAAAGAGTAGTCAGTAGTGGAGAAGTATACACAGAGCCCCCATTTTTACTTAGGGTACTAAAAAATATGTGTATCCTCAGTGACCAAGAATTAATATTTCCTTGCTAACAGATGTCACCCCAATAAGTCTAACAATAAAAATGAATTAAAAAAAGGAAATAGGAAAAAAAAGAATTAATATTTATTTATTAATATTTATAATATTTATTATATAATATTTATTAATTTTTTCAAGATTAATAAAGAAGAAGCACATCAGTGATGACCATTAATTTTTCTTTGAACATGAGATTAGGTATTATTGAAATTTAGATAAAGTTTATTTTTCTCATATACAAATCAGTTTCTTTTTTGCACATGTAGATCCAAAGCATCTTAAGAACTGATATAACTGTATTTTCTGTGTTAGAATGTATAACCTAAACCAAATAATGACCTAAACCAAAAACATCTACTTTTCTGTTCCATGAATAAAAAGTAGCCTTGCTATTCTTCCTCATAAATATATATAATCTATACCATGAACATTGATTCCGTTCAGCGCATTAAATACTTTCTTGAAATATACAGCAAGTCATGTCAGTAGTGTGATCACAACCGCTCTAATACTTTATGGACAAGTTCTATACAATGTGAGATAGTCTAGTCTTTTCAAATGGAAAGTGTGGATAAAACACACTTTCTCTTATCTCAGCATAATGATTGTCACCAAATTCGTCGTCGTTTTACAATTTTATATCAAATTGCAATTTTTTTTTCCATTTTTGTGGGGAATCTTCTATGTTGAAAGAAGCATTTATATATTTTCTATTCTATTTATTTACAAAACTTCTCTATTTCGTACTTTAAAATGTTACAGTAAAATTGCTTTATTAAAGATTTTATTGATTTTCAAGTGAAATCAGTTTTTCTCTTAGAAAATAAAATGGTTTTATGCTAATATGTGTCAGTACCATATAAGGTTGAAGTTCTTTTTCATTTTTAAATGCTGCAACATCTTCCTGAATTGTTTGTGTTATTATTTAGTATCTAAGGGCTTTTTCCGTTCATGGATCTCTTTTAAGATGCTCATTCAGTTTTGTGAGTTAAATGCCTCCAAGAGCTGAATAATTGTGCCAACCATCCTCTGTTCCTTACCCCCACCCTAAATCTACTATCAGTGTCCCCACTGCCCTGCTTTTAGCCCCTGTGGGGTGTTTCACCAGAGCTGGCTTATGCTATTACAGTCGGGTTTGGCCAGTGGAAGGGAGGAGGCAGAGATGAAAGAGTAAAAGAGTAAAGAGTAGAAAGAGAGAGGATGAAGCCAGTGTATTTCTTCCTGCTTTGCTTGTAGAATCCAGAGTCCTTTATAACCTGGCTGAAGGATAGTTTTCTACTCTCACGTGGCCCCACTAACACAATTTTCATGCTCTTCAGGTCCCGGAAGTTGTCCCTCTTTCTGACATTGCCAGGGCTGTAGTGTGTTATCTTTCCGTTCCTTTTGGATGCCCACCCTTTCATCAGTATTTCTGTGTGAAAGCTTTTTCCATTAAATAATCTGAGTAGAATTTCTTTTTGCCAGGGACTAGATTAATGCAGTAGTTCAACAAATTAAAATTCTAAAATATATAATGATAGCAAAGACAATGAACATATTGCATAAACATAAAATAAAATGGATAAAATAAGATACTAATAAGATCTTTTAGTGCATATGTAGTCTATAACATAATCAATTTTATTAGAATATGATAGGATTTCTTTTAAAAAATCTTTCATCATTAATTTTGTATTTGTCTCAATTTTAATTAAAAGTTTTTGTTGCTCTATTTTTTCATAAAGAACCAAACTTCAAAAAGACAAATGTAGTCTACAAAATACATAATGAGAAAAATTCTTTGAAGTTTTAAACTCTTTCAAGACAAATATGTAAGTATAAAAATTAACCAGTAGTTTTGAGTATAAATAAAGGAATAATTTTAGTTACATAGAAACATGTAAACAAATAACATTCAAGAGGATAAAGAATTAAGTGAGAAAAAGGGAATACAACACATTTAATGTATTGCTTTTGATTTCAAGTCCAACTTACAAGTTGCTGAGA
This sequence comes from Lyroderma lyra, assembly GCA_004026885.1. NCBI lineage: Eukaryota > Metazoa > Chordata > Mammalia > Chiroptera > Megadermatidae > Lyroderma > Lyroderma lyra. Next base: position 45,689 of record PVJL010003618.1, read on the forward strand.
AGTTGACTTTGTCCTAACAGTCAGTAAGAAGGTGAACATCAGTAAAACCCACAACTATTCTTAGGTACATGAGAGAAGGGCTTTCACAACAAACTATGTATCCCAAAATTAAAAAAAAATAAACAGGTAGGTACAGGATATCATAACTTACTATAGCAGAAGTCCTCGAGCATGAACCTCCCTGGACACCAGTGCCAGGACAGGAAAACCTGGACTGTAACTGAGGCTTGCTTGAGGCTCAGTGTGGACAAACTTGAGAGTTAAAAACCGCCGGTGACCCAGTCACAGTGGGTCCCAATATTTCAATGTGTTTTAGCTTCTGAAAGTGTACAGTGTTGTCACACAGAATATGAGAGGAAAATCTTCTGGGGCATCTGGCAGAAGGGGAAAATAACCTTTTTAAAATACATTCTGCTCTTAGCAAGGCCTGCTTTCAGGAGTAACTGTTTATCAGAACCCAACCTACTGGAATTTTACAGAGGCTAACAATCCTGGAAGGAAAGAAATGCCCAATTCTAGTCCACTTTCACCTACACATGAGTAAAACAAATATTCAATTCTAGCCCACGCCAGCCATCCTGTCCCACCTAAGTCAGGAATAACCCTGAGAGGCTCTTGCTTAGTTCACAGCCTAAGGATGCAGGCTCACTGAGAAACTTGAGGCCTAATTTAAGGCTATAGACAGAACTCTTTCCCTCTCTCCACACTTCACCACCACATCACTAAAGGCTTATTTACAGCAGTGCCTTGTACCCAGTATATCACCTCTAGCTATCAAGAAAAAAAATTAGAAATATCAAAAGGTGAAAAATACAGTTTGAAGAGACAGAACCAGCATCAGAAGCAGACTCGATATGGGAGTAATGTTGGAATTTTCAGACTGGTTGCTTAAAACAGCTATGAGTATATGCTAAGAGCTCTATTAGAAAAAGTAGACGGCATTCAAGAACAGATGGGTAAGCAGAGTGAGGAAACCCTAAACAAGAATAAAAAGAAATATTGGAAATCAAAACCACTATAACAGAAATGAAGAATATCTTTATGTAGGCAAGGCTTGGATGAGGAAAAAATATATATGAACTTGAGGCTATCTCAATAGTTAAGTTTTCAAAATAAAAAGCAGAGAGAAAAAGGGATGAAAGATGAAATAGAATGTCCAAGAACTACTGGGCAATTACAAATGTATTACATACATGTAATGAGAATTCCAGGGAAAAAAAGAAAGGGAGAAAGACATAGAAGCAATATGAGAATCAGTAATGATGGAGAATTTTCCCAAGTTAATATTGGACACACAGCAACAGATACAGGTATCTCAGATAACACACTCAGGATAAATACCAAAAGAAAATCTATACCATATCTTATCATATTTGAACTGCAGAAAAGCAAAGATGAGAACTCACTCTAGGGAAAGCCCAAGGCAGAAAAAATGCTGACCTGTAAGGGAGAAAAGAGAAGAATTATATTCAACTTCTTTTTTTTTTAATTCATTTTTATTGTTAGACTTATTGGGGTGACATCTGTTAGCAAGGATTACATAGGTTTCAGGCATACAATTCTACAGTGCATTGTCAACTTGATGTATAATAAGTTCACCACCTAATGTGACTTCTGTTTCAAAACTTATGCAAGCAAGAAATAGATGGAGTGAGGTTTTAGTGTTGAGGGGGAAAAAAAAGCACCAATTTTGAATTCTATATTTGTGAAATTATCCTTCAAAGTGAAGATGAAATAAATACTTTCGAAGACAAACAAAGCTTGAGGGAATTTGGGGTCTATGGACCTATTTTGAAAGAATTATTAAAAGAAGTCTTTTAGAGAGAAGGGAAATAATAAGGCCAAAAATTCATATCCTCATTAAAAAATAAAGATTATAAAAGGAGTAAGTGAAGGTAAAATAAACACTAATTTTTCTTATTCTTATTGATCTAACAGATGAAAACTGTTCAAATAATAGCAATAATATATTCAATATTTATATTTTATGTATAAATAAAATGAGTAACAAAAATAATTTAATGAGTGAGAAGGAAGAGTTAAGACCATTCTGTTATTGTAAGTACTAGCATTACTGGTGAAATGGAATAGTGTTACTTAAAAGTGAACTTGGCTTAGCTGTAAATGTTTATTGCAAACTCTAAGAAAAACTCTAGAGGGAAAAAGAAGTATAATTGAAGCTCTAAGGAGAAAATACAGAATCATAAAATAATCAATTAAAACTAAAAGTGGCAAAAATGGAGAAAATACAAAAACAGAAACAAAAAAAGGCAACAAACAGAAAACAGTTACATATATGGTAGATATGAATTAAATATATCAACAACCAATTTAAACTTAATCTGAATACAGTGATTAAAAAATTGTCAAAAATATAACCTACCTATATACTATCTACAAAAAATCCATTAAATATAAGCATATAGATTAAGAGCAAAGAGGTAAAGATATACCAAGCTACTACTATTCAAAAGGAAACTGGAGTAGCTATAGTAATTTCAGACAGCAGATTTCTGAACAAGAAAAGTTATCAGAAATAAAGGTAGGCATTATATAATTAATAACAAATAACTTCTTTAACAGGCACAAAAATCTTTAATGTGAATACTCTTAACAACTGAGCATCAAAATATGTGAGGCAAACACAGATATAACTGAAAGGAGAAATAGATGAATCCACTATTATGGTTGGAAAATTCATCAACCCCCTATCAGAAATGGACAGGTCCAGCAGGCAGAAAGTCAATAAGGACAGAGTTAAACTCAACAGCACCATCAATCAGCTAGATGTAATGGACAACTACAGACTATTTTGTTCAAATTTTACACCGAAATTTGATAACTGAGTTGAAACAGACCAATTCCTTGAAATACACATCTGCCAAAATCTCATACAATAATAAATAGACAAAATGAATTGGCTTATATTTACTAAAAAAAAAAAATCAAATCAACAATTAGTAATCTCCAGCAGAATAAGCATTCTTCCCAAGTTCATTTGTATAATACAACAAGAGAGACCACATTCTGGGCCATAAAACACACCTTAATGAATGGAAAAGGATAGCATACATCTGCACTCAGACTGCAATGGAATTAAATAAGGAATCAGTGACTGAAAGATAGCTGGAATATCCCCCCAAAACTCAGAGAGTGGGTAGCACACATTTCAATAACACATAGGTCAAAAAGGAAATGTCAAGAGAAATTTAAAAAAATATTTTGAATTAAATGAAAATTAAAACACAACTTATCCATATTTGTGAGATTCAACAAAAAATAACAGTATTTAAAGAGAAATTTATAGTATTGAATGCATATATTAGGGGAAAAAGATCTAAAATAATAATCTAGGATTCCATTTTAGGAAATCAAAAGAAGAGCAGATTAAATCCAAAATAAGCAGAATAAAAGAAATAAGAACCAGAGCAATAATCAATAAAATGGAAAACAGGAATCAGTAGCATAAAACCAAGAGCTGATTCTCTGATAAGATAAATAATATTGATAAACCTCTTGCCATGCTAACTAAGAAAATAGGTGACAAAATACACAAAATATATCAGAAATGAAAGAGAGACATCACTACGGATGTGATGGGTATTAAAAGGCTAATAAAGGAATACTATGAACAACTCTATACCCTCAAATTTGATGACCTAGATGAAATGAACTAATTTCTCAAAAGGTAACACCTGCTAAAGCTCAACAGAAGAAATAGAACATTTTAATTGACCTGTATTTATTAAAAAATTTAATCAATAATTAATAATCTTAAAAAACAGAGAGCACCTGGCTCAGATGATTTCACTGGTGAATTGGAGAATTCAAGGAAGATTTAAGGAAGATTTTATACCAATTCTCTATACTCTTTTTCAGAAATAGAAACAAATACTTCCTAACTCAACCCAGAAATACCTTAATACCAAAACCAAACAAAGACTACAAAAATAATACAGTTAAGTATCTCTCACAGACATAAACCCAAAAGTCTTTAATAAAATATTAAGAAATCAAATCTAGCATCATATAAAGAAGTAATACACCACAATCAGGTGGGATTTATCTTACATAAAAGACTGGTTCAACATGCAAAACTGAATTACATCCACAGACTAAAGAAAAATCACATGATCATATTAATAGATGCAGAAAAAATATTTTATAAAAATCAACACTTATTCATGATAAAAATCTTCCTGCCAATTAGAAATAGAGAGGAATTTGCTCAACTAGTAAAAACACTTACAGAAACCTAGAGCAAATATCATATTTATTGATGAGAAATTAGAAGCTTTTCTGCTGCAGTTAGGAACAGGGCAAGGATGTCATCTGTCACTACTCCCTTCAACATTGTATACTACAAGTCCTAGCTAATGCAGTAACACAAGTTAAGGATATAAAAGGGATACACATAGGAAGGAAAAAATAAAATTGTCTTTGTTCATGGATTGAATGTGATTATCTGGGTAGAAAGCCTGAAAGAGTACTAAATAAAACTCTTGAAATAATTGGTGATATAGAAAATTTGGAGGTTACAAGCTTAATATACAAACAAAAAAAAAAGTCACTTACTTTTTTATATGCCAGCAATGAAGTAGTGGAATTTGAAATTAGAACTACAATACCATTTATGTTAGCATCCAGTTAAAGAAAATGCATAGGTATACATTTAACAAAATATGTGTACAAGAACTGTATGAAAAAAACAAATAACCCATGGACACAATCAATAGTTTAATGTTTATTTGGGGACAAGTGGGTTAGGGAGGGGAGAAAGGGGAGGGGGTGGGGGAGGAGGGGGGAAGCTAAATACAAGGTGATGGAAAGAGAACTCACATTAGGTGGTGAACTTATTATACATCAAGTTGACAATGCACTGTAGAATTGTATGCCTGAAACCTATGTAATCCTTGCTAACAGATGTCACCCCAATAAGTCTAACAATGAAAAGGAATTAAAAACAAACAAACAAACAAAAAACTATAAGACTTTGATGAACGAACTCAAAGAACTTAAAAAATAAAGAGTATTTCACATTCATAGACAGAAAGACTCAAAATTTTGTCAGGATGTCAGTTCTTCCCAGCATGGATCTGTAGTCAGTGTGATCCCAATAAAAATCCCAGCAATTTATTCTGCAGATATGAGACACTGATACTTAGTGCATATGAGAGACAAAAGACCCAGAATAGTTAACAAATATTGAAGGAGAACCAAGTTGGAAGGCTGACACTACCTGACTTCAAAACTTACTGTAAAACTACATTAATGGAGACACTGTGGTATCAGTGAAAAAAACAAAGTAATCAAGGAGCAGAATAGTGAACCCAAGCGGCCAATGGGTATATGGGAAGTCTCTGTACTTTCTGCTCAATTTTGCTATTAAAGCAAAAACTACTCTTAAAGTCTATGTTTTAAAAAAGTATTCAAGGTATTAACAAATACAGAATTATTCCGTGGGTATTAGTTGTTTTTCATTTTGTTTTTAACCAGCATAAAACCATTATTCATAAAGACAAATTTAGTATTTATATAATCTTTAACTTTTGTTTAGTATATATTTTCTTTAAATAAACCAATATGTGGTTATATGTAAATGGCATGTCCAATGTTGTCCATTACGTTGCAATGAAAATGCATGCCATTTACATGTTGCAGAGGATTGAACTGTATCTCTGAAAAATATATGTCTAAATCCTAACACTTTGTGTGAGTATAATTTTGGTAGGATGATTCATGCTCCAAAAGCCTAATTAATCTTAGAAAGCTGAAGGAGTGGGTCTTAGAAACTACATTTCAAATTCCACAAGTTCTAAAATGTTATCATTTGAGTTTTTTCACCTTCCTGTGTATTCTCATGTGATTTTTCCTTAAAAGCACACATCCTTACCTTTCAATTTCATATTCCCAATTCCTAGAGAAGGAACTTATGAGCACTTTGTTTCTTTCAACTAAGAATCTTTGGTGTTTTGAGAGCAATAGATATCATCAATATGAGTATTATTTTATCCCTCAACTTAGTAATTTTCCATTCTTCATTCAAATACATTATGAAATTTAATACAATATGCCAGAAATTTAATGCAATATGCCAGAAATTTGCCTCAAGAAGTATTTCAGTCTACTTCTATTGATAAATTTGAATGTTCTCTGAAAGGCTGATACTACATTTTATTAAAATTTCTGGGAGCTTTTAAAATAAAAGATAAAATTGATATAAAAAAGCAGTGTTTCCAAGGAGACTTAATTATGTTCTTTACATATATGCACTGCAAGACTGAGAAAATGCTCTCCAGAACACCTCATCTGAAAATTAAACTAGTGTCTTTTCAAGTGGAATTACCCCTTTAACATGGACTACAAAAAAAAAAATTCCTTAATTCCCTTCATATATGTTTTTGTATCACACTTCAAATTAATTGCTTATTGATTTGGTTCTGAAAAGTCATTATTATTTATTAATCACTGGCTTTATTTGGAGTATCATGTTTTGTTGTCTTATTTTACAGTCTTTTGGCTATATGAAAAATATTTCCCATAAAAATACTGTATATTTGTAATTTCCAATTTTATTATGTTTCCTGCAGTTGCCTTTTGGATGCCTTCCTTTTTTTCTTAAGTTAGAGAATTTCTTGGTAATTAGTTCATTATTTTTTTAAATGGCCCTCTGTGAGATTTTTTTTTTTATCACTTTAGTATTTTTTTAATGAGATATACTATTTTCTTTTTCTTAGAATTTTCTTGACCCTTTCTAGAAAACAACAATAAGAATTAAAAGCAGAGGAATAAAAACAGACCAATTGTGGCTATAGAATAAAATGTGTGTGTGCATGTGTGTGTGTGCATGTGTGTATTTGTGTGCTTGTGATGCATAATATTATGTTATTCTTTCAAGCTAGGCATTGAGATTTTATTTAGTAGGTTTTGCTTTTTCATTGATTTGAAATAATTGTAATGCATGCTACTAAAAGATAAAATGAATAAAAATGTAAGAAAAAACAAAGTAATACAAATTTATATTCCAAGTATTATTTCTGATTAAATGGCTTTATTTTCTGGAAAATTAAGAGTGTGAAATGCAGCTTTAGTTAGTTGGAGACTAGACAGATTTCTTACTGCTTTATGTTTGATAAATTAGTCTCGAGAAGAAGCTAGACATTTGCAGAACTTTTTCTAACAGATATCCCTTGTAAAAGGTAGGGGGACAAAAAGAAATCTACTTCTTGAGAACAAGTCAGTATCAGAGAATAAAGAAATGTGTGCAGATATGTGTGTGCTTGTCTATGAATACATATGTTAATGTATAGCCTATGGAGTATTTAAATAGGCAGAATTAAAACCAGTGAGTAGATTTTATATAGTCTCTATAGGTATAATAAATTAATTAAAAATAATATCTTACAGTTGTATGCTCCACCCTTGCTTAAATAGGATCTTAATAACCATTTCTGTGACATAAAAATACAAAAAGGCTTGAAATTTGTGGCTTCCAACTTATTCTAACACTGAAATACACAAATGCAAATAAAAGTGATTTAGATAATAAGTAAGTACTTACCTATATGGATTGTGAATTTACAAAAAACTATATTAGCATATAATGTGAAACTTAAAATGGTAACATTAAATATTTGACAAACATCTATAGCCTACAATAATATTTATAAGCATAATCTTTTATAGTTATTAGGTATAAAATATATCAAAACCAATTTTTGATGTTTAATTTTTAACAATTCCATTTTAAAGATGAGGAAAATTAAACAAATAAACTGAGAACATTTTTCCAAAAAGTATGCTTATTTTAGGAAGTCAAATCTCCTTACTTTGCTACTAAAATTTGCCACTTCTTTACTCCTTAGGAAATTTTGAGTTGCCATGGAAATGTAAAATGATTTAGGAAGTGATTCCTATCTTGAAGAAGCTTGTGATATAGATTTGAAAACAGACATGTAAAGATTACATCTAAACAAATGGTTATACTTTAAGCCTTGCAGTATAGGTATGAAATAGAAGATTGATATTAGAAAAAATATGATGATGATAGTCTCTTTCATCGGACAGAAAGGAAAATGTGATAGTGCTCAAACACCTATATCTGAAATACTGTGCAGAATTCTTAACAACAGAATTCAGGTGGTCCTGTGAAATGCAATAGAAATATTAATAACAGCACATTGAAAACATGTAGATAATTTGAACATTAAGAATACTAACTTTTGAGGCAGGGAAGGAAGAGGAAGTATGTGAACATTGTTTCAATATGCTTTCAGCAAATGCTAATATAGAAATTTTGTAATAATAACACTGTTTGAAAATGAAATTGGACATCATTCTCATTAGAAAATGTTAAGCAGATGCTGAATTATCATCTCTCTGAGATTAAATGCGTGGAAAGTTCAATTAAGGGTCCTTTCAGCCCTCCTTATTCTAAGTACCTGAAAATACAATTAACGGACCAAATTTAGAACCACACAAATTAAGGGCACTTACTGTCACTGATGCTTCAAGTCCCTCGTTTGCTTCTTGTTTTGGAATATAGTTGTGATATCCAGGGCTTCCACAAGTGTATTATAACCATGAGACAATTAGTATTTAAAGAATAGTGACTAATAAAGCTGGAACAATCCTGGGGCTTTACTGATACCATTGAGTTACTTTAAAAATTCTGAGATTACTCACCTTTGTGCTTTCCTCATAAAATTAATAAATATCTTTAGTTAAAGCTACTACTTGTCAGGTATTCTTTTAATTGCATCTGGAATCACGGTCAACACATATAATACTATTTGTGTGCACACACTTCTGTTGGAAATTAAGATATATGGTCATAACCATCAATCATTGAATTTTATAACACTAGCTATGATAGCATCTATTGTTGGTTGAGTGGAAAGGCTAGCAAACAACCAAAGCTTTATGACATGTTGTTCATATGGAGTCCCTCATTCTGATTTCCTATGTTATGTTTTTCTTTCATTTTTGGTCATGTTTCTTTATGTGAGTTGAGCATCTAACAAAATTGCCAATTGCTTATTGATGTGATTCTACTCTTATTCTCCTATGTGCATCGGTGTCCCAATAGAAAACACACAGCACACTTGAATTGGATAATTCAAAAAAATTTAATATGGAACTGTTTACAACAGTGTGATGGAGTTTAGAGGAACTAAAAACAAATAAAGAAGGAACTCTGGGACCAGCCACAGCAAGAATCATCATTACCACCAGCCCTAAAGGCACAAGGAGAGAATGGTTACTATAATCCTAAACTGTAGCTATAATGAGAGATGTCAGGTCATTGTTGAATGTTCCCTGGAAACATTAGTTTTTGTCATGTGGGCCTGTCTAGAAGGTGGAGTGAAACATGACAGCTGGTTTTCCTCAGAGGAAGCAATTGAGAGAGTGGGAGAAAGTGTGCAAGTTGGAATTCATGATATCTTTGTAATGTTATTGTGAAAGTAATATCACATCACTTTGCCGTAGTCTATTCACAATTGTATTACATCACCTTTGCCACATAAATGAGACATTTGGTCTAGCTCACATTCAAAGAAGGAATTAAATGATGACTTAAATACCAGAAAATAAAGTTCATTGGGAGACATATTAGAGTGACCATAATAGATGTTCACAATCCAAGGACTGGTCTTATAAATCGAAGTAAAGTGACTTGCAGAGGTCACCCTGAGATGACATGGCTGAAGTATAGTACTTGAGTAGGAAACATGAAGGAAGGTGATTAGAAAAGTATCCAGGACTCAGTAATTCAGTGACTTTTAGATCATGGAGAATAGTTTGCATATTATAATTATATTTCAGTGGTATCCACTGAATTATTTTATCTAAAGCACTGAAAAAAATCTGATTTGTATTTCAAAAAGTCAGTGTTGTATTTGGATAATTGGTTGCCAAGAGGCAAAACCGAAAGAAGGAAACAGGAAAGCAATGGTAGCAACTCAGCTTAGAAGTAATTTTGCTTTGGTCTGGGGTGATGCTAATGGGTATTGAAAAAAGTAGGTGTATTTCAGACAGATATATTTGGAGATTAAATGGTCTTGCTGAGTCTTCAATATAAGTTGGCAAAGAGAAGGAACAAAAGAAAATCAAAGGGTCTGTCCTAGTATTTTGGTCCTAATTATCTAGATGACTTTTAGTTCTAGTTATGGAGATGTAGAAGACTGAAAACAGAATTGTCATAAAACTTGTTAGTCATGTCTCAACCATTTTAAGTTTGGCCTATTGTTAAGCAATCAATATGTATGTGATATCAAGTAAGAAGCAAAATATGAGTTTGAAGTTGATGGTACCTACAGGAGTAGAGAGAAATAGGTGGATGTCATCATATAGGTGATTTAGTAATAGCAACACAGAGATATTTTGTGTGGAACTTCTCTATCAGAGAATCTCTGGAGCCTGTGGTGGGGCGTCTACACGCAAATGTCCCACCATTTATGTTTTCAAATCAGAAAGCATAGTTTTTCTGAACATCTTTCTTCAGGCTTAAAAAACTTCACAGTTTTTGTTTATTTTTCATGAGAATTATATGTTGGCACTTGTTTTAAATTTGTGCAAATAAGTGATTCATTCAAATTAATTCATAACCCAAAGCAACTATTTACAGTAATCATAAACTCAATATTCTCTTCTTTCATGACAGAAAGCATCTTGTCACCTTGAAATTAAAGTTTGTATAATTTCTGAGTTCACATTTACAAAACTGTGTAGATACAATTATAAGCAACCATATTAAGTTTATAAATATAAAACATTAATTATTTTGGCATTCTTAATTTTTCACATTGCAGTAATTAAATATGCCATTGCACAGTTTTAATAGTATAGATCTCATTGCTATGTTATAATGCAAAGTATAGAGATCTGAAGTTTTATGTAATAAAAATAGAAAATAGAGCACATCTCAAGAGATGAACCATTACTTCCAGACCTACATAATTAGTAATGAGAATAGAGTTATTATATAATTTTAGATTGATGATTAATTATTTAAATAAATATTTATTCAGAATATAATATGTCAAGTTGGGCCCAGAGGACACAGCAATAAGCAAGATACATTTGCTTTTCTTCAAGGAACTTCCATTCAAATAAGAGATCCAATTTGGCAAGCATATAACTATAAAGCAGCAGTATAGTTCTGATTCTGATACTCTGAATTGAATCAGAATTATTTGGAGTTCTTTAAAAGGGAAATGAAATTTCCTAATTTAGGCATGGAGAATCTGCCTTTTATGATTAGGTATTTTTATAAACTCTCAATTTTAAGCACATTATAATAAATATTACAATAATAGGTATTTACAGGGTATAATCAAAGCAAGAAGAGTACCCTAACTTGGCTTTACAATATTAGGAGAATTATTATTAAAACAGGAGATCATCCTAAAATTTTTGATTATCAGACAATAATAACAAATCAGATTATTGAAACCCACTCTTCTAGACACGTGCTTAACAGTTTGCAGATCATCACTAGTCGGCAGAACACACTTTGAGTAGCAGCACTTCTATTGATTACATGGATAAAAACTAAATAAGTCCTGTGTAGAAATAATTGCTAAAGTAGTCAGTGGGAAGGAGAGATCCACACCCATCTGGCACAGTGAAGGTGACTGGGCCTTTTAGTACTGATATGATGTGGAAGTATGTGTGTGGATGTTTGTGTAAAGAGTAATACTCTATTTGGATTGCAAAAAAAGAGCAAAAGTATCATATCAATAAAACTTAGAAATGAGATGCTGCGTCCTCTGAAATTATCCTTAGATTAAAAAAATATATAGTGTTATATAACTGTAATACAAATGTCAGTATTTACCCAATTATTGCAAAAGTATATGAAAACTTATTTTAATCCGTTGACTTTTAGTCCCAAAGTAGAAGTATTGAAAATTATTGTATGTCAGTATCTAACTACTAAACAAGTGTAGTCCTTTTATACTCCCCGTGGGAATGCAAGGAGAAATCATAAGAGCTGGAGAGGAAAGAAGTTAGTCTCAACTGTGACCATCATTGGGCATTCAGAAATATGAATTACCCTTAACTCTTATGAATGGCTATTTGATACATCCTTAGAGACTCCTATTATAAAACTGCCTATTTCTCTCATGTAGTTACTCCAATATCAATTAGGTTTGATAAAGCAGAAAAAGCTGAATGTCACATTTGGTGTGCTTCTGGATGACTGCATTGATTTTTGGCTTGTGGATAAATTCAATTACATGCAGCTTTCAGAGGTTTCTGTAATTGTAATTTCGTTGAATCTCCTCACTCAATAACTTCTAATTTCCTAATCTCCTGTAAGGTCAAAGGTGACAGAGTGTAGAGTAATTTTTTTTAAAGAAGTACATGAGTAAAAATTTAACATCTAATAGTAGGCAAAAAAATGCTATTATACACTCTGTATTCTGCTTTTTAAATTCATATTAATTGCAAAGTACCATCTGCTTAGGTTCTGTGGCTGTCTGGTACCTGAAACCTTGGACACTTGATTCAGAAAATAAAAGTGGTAATTTCTGCCTAACTACTTTGGACTTACCAATACTAAAATTCAAAAGAGTCAATTATGAAAATCTTGAAGCTTAAGTTTACAGTATGAAGCTTATAATAATGGGAATCTCTCTCTCTCTCTCTCTCTCTCTCTCTCTCTCTCTCTGTGTGTGTGTGTGTGTGTGTGTGTGTGTGTGTGTGTATATAAAGATAAATGTGTTATAAGTATATCACAGACACACACACATCAAAAGAGAAAGCCAAAAAGGTATTACATTCTGGGACAAGGATCAGGAGGAAGAGAGAGAGAGAGAGAGATTACCAAGGGCATTTGTATAAAGAGGTTGATGAGTGAAGTTGTTCTTTGTCAGAATTTTTGCTACTTCTCCTCGTATATAATCACATGACCTATCACCATGTATTTCTGATTATTGACTGATAGACTGGCTAACTATTGCCACATTATAGAATACACACACACACACACACACACTCAAAAAACACACACAGACACATACACAAATGCTGTAAGGTACTACAAAAATATATTTTATTTTACTCCATTGGCTGTGGTGTATTAAATTTTTGATAGTCTCTTTTCTGTTTCCAGTCATACATTATGTTATCAATGTCAGACATTGATTTTCAAGCTTGCCTCTCACCTTTCACTTCCCAGTGATCTCCTGCCTTTTGGTTCTTTTTCACCCCCCGACTTTACTTTGTGTTGGGCATATATAGTGGAAAGAGCACTGACTAGCAGTGAGATCCAGGTTTTGAATGCTAGCTCAGCTACTTAGTAATTCTCTTATCTTGGGCAAGTCACTTCACTCTTTGTGACTCAAGACACTCATTTGTAAGAGTTATTCTACAAGGTTCTTGTGAAGATTCAGTGACACAGTATATAAATAAATATATGCTTGAGGCAAGTCTGGCTGGAATGAATGGTCTCTAGAGTATAATATTATAACTTAAATGATAGTAACAGGACACAAAAGCATACATAAAATTTATAATTGAATTTACTATTAAAACATGCATTTTAGTAAGCCATGAGAAGAAATAGATAGAAGTTAAATACCAGTTTTTCTAGGCTAGTTGAGATGCCTATTCATTTCATTATTTATATGTCTCTGTTTCTATAAGCTTCTAATAAGTATGTGTTGATTATCAGAAGAATATACTTTATGTATATTATATATATGTAATAAATCACTAGCATAAATAAGAAAGGCTTCCTCATCTTCTGGGAAAGGAATGAAAATAGAATAAAGCAAAGTTTCAATTACTTGCTGTCACTTAACTCTTTTTTTTCTCCTGAAATAGAAGCAAATGGCTCAGTGAAATCTAAAGGAAAATAGTGAATAAGAGAGCTTAAATTATGCTGAGATTAGGAAAAAAATCTTCATGCAGCTGTAATTGAGATAAAAATTCAAACTAATTATATTCAAGAAAAATATAGATAATAGATACAAATGGATGTAGATATAGGTGATATAGATATAAATACAATATAAATATACAGAGAAAGGCAAATGTATATAGAGAGGGGAATTTTCGTATCTCTGAAAGGTACAGAAAGAAGACAAAACAATTAAGGAAACAAGAGCAGTACAAGCAAGGTGATGCCAGGTTAGTGCCAAGCCAATAAAAACAGCAAGCTGAGAAAATAGGAATACTCATCAAGGGATACTCATCAAGATTAAATATAGCACTGAAAAACAAGGGCAAAATAGATGCAAGAAATGAAGAATGTTGGTACTCACTGGGAGTAATTTATTCTAAAAATCAGACTACTTAAAACGAAAAAAATCATAATGATAGTGAGATGAGTAAGCATAGTCAAGACATAGCATTTTTATAAGACTTTGCTCAGATCTGTGAGTGAACAAAAAAGAAAGAAATGGAAGTGAATGGGCTGAAGGTGGGAAAGGATATGTCTTCCAGCTTGGTAAGGAATCAGAAGTTTCTCCACATGGGGAAAAGAAGCAGAGAAATGGCCACATTCCTTAGAGACAGAAACAGATTTTGAGAACACATGATGCACAGCTGAGTACTAGACCAGGACAAGATTTGGGGACCAAGAGTGTGAACAGATGACAGCTTTTTGAAAGCATTCACTACAGAAACAAGGCTGATGAACTGTACATGTAATTAGAAGACATCCTGTTGACATAGCTTAGAGTTGTGGAAACTATCAAGGGGACTTAGGATAATCATTTAGTACTCTTGTAATTAGTCTCCTAATGTAAAATTCATTCCCTTATTAGGATAGCTAGATACTATGTTTTAGAAGTAGTGTAGAAAAGTCAGTAATATGAGCCTAGGGCATGCCATGAGAATGCTTCCTTTAAGTGAAATGACAGACAAGACACCTAGAGCTAAGAAGGTCAAGGAACTAAGAGAATAAGGTGTTGAATTGATATTTTATGTGGATTTTGAAGTCACCAAAAATAATTATGGCTCAAGGTATAGAAAAAAGAGTGATGTGTTGTTATAGAGATTTTAAAAATATACTAAGCTTAGATTGTTTTTCATGGAAAAAATCTATTCACTTTTGATTTATGACTTTCATATTATCTTGTTATCTTTACCTGGAGAGTTTGCTTGCTATTTGCTCTTAATCAAGTCTGTCTTTCAAACAAGTTACACCAACTTGGTAAGAAATTTCTAATTGCCATTGGTTGATTATATGAAGCAACATTTAAAGATTGCTCAGTTAAAAGTCTATCTGTAAATGATGAGAATTATATACAGCTCACTTTTCTGAAAGACCATTTTTATGATGCTTTCTGATTTTATGTATATTGATATCCTGAAGAGAAGTTATATTACATGGTTAATACAATAGCAGTTAATGAAAGAAAGTTTGTGCTGTCTCATATTTTGCAATAGTTTATTCCTAGGATGTCCCCATTATGTATTTTGATGATACCAGTGTCTATAACAAGGATGTTACATTCTTCTTAGAGTTCTAAGTGACCTTCAGGACAGTGCTCTTGAACTTTTTGAATATAGGACTTTTATATTACTAAAAAATTATGGAGTAACCTAGAGGGAGTTTGATTATTTGTGTAATACTTACTAATACTTATTGTATTCAAAATTAAAACAGAATAATTATAAATATATATTGATTTAAAAATTACTGCAAAAAGTCACTATAAGTTTTCAGAAACATTTTATGAAAATTAACAATATTTTTTAAAAATGTATGGAAAAAGGACATTGTTCTATAGTTTTGAAACATCCTTCAATACTTAGCTTAATAGAAAAAGCCAAATTTTTATTTTTGCCCCTCCATTCAGTATGATGGAATATGAACTTTGAAATGCATAGAGAAAAATCAGGCCCCAGAGAGGTAATTGTGAATGTACCATGTAGTTTGTGAAGACTCCACTGTACATTCATGAGAGAGTAAGAATGAGTGAAGAAAATATTTAATATTATTATAAAAATATTTTTTACTTTTGGTCTTTGAGTGCAGTTCTCTACACTGCCCCATCTAGACACACACACACACACACACACACACACACACGCACACACACTCAATACTCAGTAACATCATGGAATATAGAAAACAGTTCAGCTGATGAAAATATGATTAGATAGAGAGATAAAATTCAGGTCCTCCCATGATGATGATGAATAGAGGTAGGAGGGGTCAATAGGAAATAGGAAGCATTAGTTAGGAATTGCATAGGCTGTAACTGAGTAAGAGTTAGGTGCTATTGAGCTGGG
Source organism: Lyroderma lyra (assembly GCA_004026885.1). Taxonomy (NCBI): domain Eukaryota; kingdom Metazoa; phylum Chordata; class Mammalia; order Chiroptera; family Megadermatidae; genus Lyroderma; species Lyroderma lyra. The sequence continues at coordinate 61,940 of PVJL010003618.1, forward strand.
TGTGCATGAGTCAGAAAGAACCAGCTACAGTTATTTACAAATGGTCTCAAAAGGAAGATGATGGGATAAGCTGGTCAGAGCACATGACCAAGAAGTTAGCCTTATCCATCTAAAATTGATAACTGCAAACTAAAATTTGAGTTGCTCTACAAAAGAATTATTGCATAAATATACTCTACAGTAAAGAATAAATGCTATCATAGTTTAATATAGCATAAGGGCAACATAAATAAGGGAATATCAAATGCCTGCATATCCCCAAGTTAGAAACATTGGGACATAGTAAAGCTTTTCCTTGAATTGTGTTCAACATGTACAGCATGTATTGTTCTTTCTTATCATTATGGTAACAATCAAAATTTGAAGTAAAAAAAATACCTCTCAATTTTATGTTCTCCTCATTTTTCTGTCACTACTCTAAAACTTTTTTGTAATATCACCACCATTACCTGCACACCTCCCATCACCATTACCAATCAGTTGTCCTTGCTGATACTAGAATTAACATGATGAGATATTAATTTAATCAAGACTTACAGCTTAAAGTGTTTCTCTGACTTATCTCAGATTCCATGATAAACATCAAATTTCTCAGTTCATCATTCTTGCTCTGCTCACTGATACAAGCTTACCTTCACATTTCCCAGAAACATTTTTTCCTAATTGATTTGTTTAGAATTTTTTCAGAATCTCTCTCTCTCACACACACACACGCATGCATGCATATGCACACACACACACACGCACAATACTCACACTCATTGAGAATCCCTGATACTTATATATATCTCAAAGACAAGCTACCCACCCACACACTGATGACCTGTTGTTCTGCCTTGCAAAAACAAAGAGTAAACAAAGGGATCCTCTTGGGGTAAACTAAAAAATAGAAACAGAGATGACAATGTCCTCTTATGATGATAAAAGCAGCCCTCTTCGCATCAAAAAAATTGCTTCTGTATAACAAAAGTAGAAAACTAAATCTTGCAGAACTGCTCTACAGATTATGTGAACAATCAAGTCTCCTTGTTTTAGAGGAATGAGCTCTGTTGATGAACATATGCTGATGAGGGAAATCACGTTATGGCCAATACTTAGTATGCAATGAATGTTCCTATTTCCCCACTGCAGAATTAACCAGTTAGAAAGATCAGGAAATGAATGTATATACCTTTGGCCATGGTGATAGAAAATGTATAGATAATGGCAAGATTTGTTAGATCAATTATTATTTTTTTACAATCTGATCATTTAAAGTGTTTAAATCTTCTGGTTTAGTATGTGAATGGAGGATGTTGTTCAGACATGTAGGGGTCCCATGAGTTCCAGGTACATTTGTATACCTGGGAAGGTCAGAAGTACAAAAATTGTGATCCCCAAATAAAAATAAGTAACTACAACCTAAGTCCACAAAGAAGATTGTATTGGCATATCTATATCTATATTTCTATCTTTATCTCTATTTCTATTTCATATCCATATCTATAGCTACATCTCCATCTAAATCTATCTGTATTTATATGTTTGGGCATATATAAACATAAAACTTAAATATAAAATTTTTGTAGGACTGAGATTATTCTCAAGCCAGGAAAAATTGCCATCTTCTACATTGAAAAAAATTTTCTACCAATGTATTCAGTGACAGTTAAAAAATACATATTGTCCTAAAAAATAATAATATTCAAAGGCTATGTGGAAAACATCTTCATGCATTCTATGAAAATACTTAAATGAGAAGCCAAATTATAATCATAAAGTAAAATTTGAGTGAGCATGAACATAGATGTAGACCAAATGTCTAAGGGCATATGATGCATCTACCTAGACTTCTGAAATTATTTGTCAATAGATTTAAAAGACATTGGCTGAGAGGATTTAATATACACATGAAACCTCCCTCTCCTCTTGGAGACAGCTTCTGTGGACAATGCTGATATTTGTTTCTTAGACTGTTATGTATCTATTCTGTCTTTGCTTTGTCATACTTCTTTATACTAAGATAACATATTCAATTACATAGAGGGTAATTTTTTTTGCTTTCTGGTAATTTTGCTATCCCTGTGTTGACAAAACATATTGAGTATACAGTTCGACACTCAAAAGACAATATTGTTTTGCTCATATCATTTTAAGAGGACTTTTAACTATAAACCTCAGTAATCTTTTTCCTTAAAATAAAGAAAAATGTACTTTATTTATTGACTGTCTGCCCCTCCTTTTAAATAATCAATATATTCCCTTTAAAAATTCTTAATAACAGAGAAATAAATATTATTATAAGTGTATCAATGAGGACAAAGTAGTGTCAAGTAAATTGCCTAACATCATAGTTATGAAGTGGCAGGACCAATATGGAACTCAGGTCTGCTTGGGTCTAGTACTCACTCTGTAAGTTTCTAACTTTCTTTTTGAAAGACTGTGATTGCTGCTTATTTAAGCATGTTTGGTACATAATTTATACGTGATTGTATACAAAATGACCAAATGATATATTTACAAATATACTTGTCATAAGTACTATGCACTTAATATGAACAATGGAATGACTTGTAAGAAAAATATATACATTGGAGGAAAATATGGCAATAATAATATAGGAATTAAGATGTGTCATATAATACATAAAAGTAATTTTTGTGTCTTCTGTATAATAAGAGTTTGGTCCCCAGAAATGGCTTTGTAAGTTTTCATATCAGCAATTTTAATACTAAAAGTAAAAACTAGCCTTGGCAATAATTATATATGATTAATGACAGGGAGTCACGGGACTATTAATTCTGGATATCACAAAGGTTAAACTTAGTTCTGTTGATGATCTATTTTGCCTAATCAACATCTTAATAACAGTTGAATAGATTAAGGGCAATAAGTAGTCTTAGTTTCTTATTGCTGATTGCTATGATATTTTAAAGATTGTAATCAATAATTAAGATAATTAAGTCATTCAATGTCAACCTTCTAGCCAGACGTTTAAAACTATTTAAATAAATAGCTGGCGTACGTCTATATGACGTCTGGATTCTGAGATGCTTTGCTCTATGCATGATTAGATGCAAAAGAGGTCAAATGATACAATTGCAAATATACTGAAGTATAAGAATTTGCAGTAAGACTTCCTAAAGTCAACTTCTAAAGATGTGGAATAAGGCATTGTTTGACTTGGATACTCAAAGGTCCAACATTTCCATTTTTATGAAACATGTTTAGTAATAACACTTTATTATTCAGTGGTGATCAGAAAATTGCAGATAGCTGAAAGGACACACCCACTGGTGTACTCGATCCATCTGTTTATCCATTCACATTATGGTGAATATGCAAAACAAAAGGTTTGCCTTAGGTCACAAAACCAAAGACAGAATTTAGTCATGAGAGTTAAAAAAAAAATTACATATTTTTCCTTTGGTTGAATTTGTACTGAAATTACATTGTTGCTTTTATAAAATGATCCAACTAAAATTTGAATGATAGATCTTAAACATCGATGTCAAATCCTGTTTTAAATTTGACAGTAATTTTGCTAATATTAAAATAATTTAATCAATTGAATTTGTTTAAAATGTGTGAGGACTACATTTATATTTGGGGGAATAATTTACAATGCAAGAAATTCTTAGTTTATACACTTAAAATGTGGGTGGAGAGTGCAAACTGTATCTTGATAATGCTAACTTAGCCTGGTGGTCTATCTATTCTCTTCTTGTTACAGAGAACACATCAATATTGATTATTGTTTATAATCAATTTGTAGCAGAGAATAATCTAGAACTTGAAACATGGAATTATGCATGTTAACTTATCAAAAATCTCTGCACTATGTCTAGAAGAGTAAAGAGTACATAAATACCAAGCAAATATTTAATTTACATTGCAATATAACTGGAAAGGGTACACTGTCATGCTTTATCTTAATAAGTAGTGTTATACTTATTGGAGTCTATATAAATAACCTTGAAATCTAACTCTTATCCCAATTTCTATAATAATAATTTTTCTTAATCATGAATTACTTCAACCAATATTATTAAACACTGATTAATTGGGAAGATTATTTTTATTTATTGGAAATACTATAATAAATGAGAATATCTGTCCTCAAATTCCTAGTAGGAGAGACAGATAATATACCATTAAAATACAGTGTGATAAGAGCTATTATGTTCGGTAGTTCAAGAGGACAAGGCAGCCCACAGAAAAGACGTATAATCTCTTCTTGAGTGTCTTTGAAAACTTCACAATGAAAATGGCATCTAAAATGAGACCCAAAAAATAAATAAGAGTTAATCAATGAGAAAAGAAATGAACATTCTAGGTACAAAAAAACTGTGAAGAATATGCAGTTTATGGCACATTTAAAAAACTACTAAGTTTTGAATATGAAGAGGCCAGGTTACAAGAGGTAATGGTTTGACAATGGTAACAACAGACAAGTGTGTTAGATGTTCAATCAATTCAAGTAAGAGACAAATACTACTACCTGACCAAAAAAATGACAGTAGGGATGATAAGAAATGGGTAGGTGTCAAGCATAACTGGTTATTGATTTTCTATGAGGTTGAATGGAGTTTTGAACATAGTAATTTGAAATAAATAAATCATTAATAATAACTCCATCAATAATATATTGAAAAATCATGTGGATATCTGGTAAGCAGTGATTAGGTTCTTAGAAATGAATTCTGCAATGCAGGAATGGTTTTGGAAAACAATAATATATAACTGAGGAGAGGAGTGAGATTTTAACTTTTTTTATTTTAGCAGCCTGTACTCAGTGTTTCATGGAGGGATATGACAACTAAATCAGAGATAAAGAAGATTCACTTGCTGACACTTTTAGATACAAGCTGTAATTCTTAGAAAATGAAAAAGGCTCATAGCAGATGGAAAAAAATTTCAGGGAAAATATAATAAGTGGTAATCTCCAACTCTCTGTCACAGCAGTAAGAAACTATTACATGTTTGTAGATAAAGGAAAGCCATTGCTATAGACTGAATATTTGTGTTTCTTCAAAATTTATATGTTGAAACCTAATCCCTAATATGATGGTATTTGGAGGTGGGGGCTTTCTGAGGTGATTAGGGCATGAGGGTAGAGCCCTCATGAACGGAATTAGTACTCATATAAGAGATACAACAAGAGATACCTTGCCCTTTCAACATATGAAGACACAGAGAAAAGACCACTGTCTATAAAACAGAAAGTGAGCCCTCACTAGACCCCAAATTTGCTAGCACCTTCATTTTGGACTTTTCATCTTCCAGATCTGTGAGAAAAAATTTTCCATTGTTTATAAGCCACTCAGTCTATGGTATTTTGTTACAGCAGCTCAAATGAAATAAGATAGCCATCATGGTAGTAAAGAACATACTCCTAAATAGGTTTTTATGTGTGTGTGGATGGGGTGTTTAGTGTAACAGATGGCTTACAATGAGAGGAAATATGAATCTACCTTTATCATCCATGTGAGGTGGCAAGGTAAATACCTACATTTGTTAATCTCTGGCCAGAAAAGATATATACCCAATTTTCCAATAAAAACCTGAAAGATCTTACAAGCCCAGAGAAAAGAAATAGCTGTGTGGCATATCTAGAAAAAAAGTCTCATCCTCACAGAAATTTCCCAGACCTAGTACAGACCAGGAAAATAATTGTAGTATTTCTATGGTGACAAGGAAGTAGTGGAAAGATTTTTAAAATGGGTACATTGAAACATTTAAATCTCAGAATATAGATGAACATAAAAGAAAGGGAAGGGGAAGAAAATAAATGGATTAATATACCTTCTACAATAAAAAACTTTCTGCTCATATTAAAAATTAAGAGAAATTACTGTATAGTTATATATGTAAATTTATGTACTTAACGTCATGTAATATCTGTCTATTTATCTATCTATCTATATGAGATATTTCTTTTGTATTGAGGTATAATTTTTTTCCTTTAATGTGGTTAGTTCCCTGGCTGGGAATCAAACCCAGGCTGCAGCGTTGAGAGCACAGAAGCCTAGCCAGTACACCACCAGGGAACTTCCAGGTGTAATTTTTATACAATAAAATATAGTGATCTTAAGCAGTTAGTTCATTGAAATTTGAAATTTCATAAGTCTTTGCAACCTGTATATCAAACAATGGAAAGAACAAATCCATCATCCTAAGGAATTCATTATTGTCTCTTCCTATTTAAGTCCCCATCTAATCTCAAAAACAACTCCTGCATTAATTTTGTTTTTATTGAATTTCATATAATGTTCTGACTTCTTTTACTTCACATAATTTTTTTGAGATGCACTATATTTTTGTGTTTATCTGTAATTTCTTTTTGTAATTGTTGAGTAGTAATCTATTGTATAAATATGAGCATACCACATTTTCCTTACTTTCTGTTGATGGTTACTGAGATTATTTTTAGTATTTTGGCAACTGTGTATAAGGTTGCTATAAGTAATCTTCTTTAACTCATTTTTAGGACTACATGTTTTACTTCTGTTGGGAAAATACCTGAGTTTATCTAGTAGGAGAATGAATGATTTTGAAAGAAATGTGACAGTTATCCATAATTGTATCACTTAAAATTGTAAGTGTATGAATGTTCTAAGTGTTCCATGTCCTTACAGATAATTTATTTGCTTTTTGTTTCTTTAAGGACCTTTTCCATCTATGTCTTCTTATTTCTATAAAATCATTTTGAGGACATATGCTTTCTTCTATTTTGATTATATATTCTATAGCAAGATTTTATAGAAAGTGCATGTTTAACATTTAAAAAAAAACTATTTCAAAGTTGTTGTCCCAGTTTACATTCCCATCAGCAGTGCATGAAACATAAAATTGTTGCACATACTTTTCTTCATTTGGTATGGTCCATCTATTTAATTCCAGCCATTATAATCAGTATTCAATGTTATCTTGTGATTTTTTTTTAAATTCATTTTTATTGTTAGACTTATTGGGGTGACATCTGTTAGCAAGGATTACATAGGTTTCAGGCATACAATTCTACGGTGCATTGTCAGCTTGTTGTATAATAAGTTCACCACCTAATGTGGCTTCTCTTTCCATCACCTTATATTTAGCTTCCCCCACTCCTCTCCCACCCCCTCCCCTTTCTCCCCTCCCTAATCCACTCGTCCCCAAATAAACATTAAACTATTGATTGTGTCCATGGGTTATTTGTTTGTTCATTTTTATCTTGTGATTTTAATTTGCTCCTAATAACTAGTGATGATAAGCATCTTTTCATGTGTTTATTTGCCATGTGTTTATATATCTTTGGTGAAATATGTGTTAAAATATTTTGCTAATTTTTATGGTGTTGTTGGGTTATTTGTTTTATTGATTGAATTTTGAGGGCTCCTTATATATTCTGGATACATGCCTATCTTCATAAATATTTTTATACTCTTGAAAAGATTTGTATTTAGTTGTGGTTGAATTCAGTTTTCTAAAAAGAACAATAAAACGAAATTACTTGATGGTGCTACTCAAGTCTATTGTATTCTTATTGGTATTTTCTATATTTCCTCCATCAAAATTTAAGAGGAGGTGTTGAAGTTTCTGAATATAACTGTGGACCTTTCAGTTCTATATATATTGATAAATTGATGAATTAACTTTTTTTGCCCATTGTAAAGTGATTGTCATTATTTCTGATAATATTCTTTCTATGAAAGCTTTGTCTACACAGGGTAGTCAATTGTGTTATTTTAGTGTTATTAGCTCCAGAGAAGATTGTGTATTCTGCTGTTGTTGGGTGTAGTGTTGTATAGGTCTAGTAAATGTATGGTTTATTCACTCTTCTATTTCCTTGTTGAATTTATACCTATTTATTCTATTCATTATTAATAATAGAAGTATTAAAGTACCCAGATTTTATTTTTGAAGTGTTTATTTCTCTCCTCAGTTTTGTCAGTTGGTACTTCATGTATTTTAGAACTTTGTTATTGGGTGAATATATGTTTATAATTATATTTTATTTGTGTATAGACATTTTTGTTATAAAATGTTCTTCTTTGGTCTAGTAACATTTGTGCTTTAAATCTTTTTATTCCCTTGATGTCAGTATAGCCACTACATCTCTCATATCATTCATTGCTGTTTGCATAATATGTTTTTTCCATTGTGCTGACCTCAGCTTTTAATTAGTTTTAATCCATTGGCATATAATGTAATTACTGATAAAAAGGGATTTACATCTGCCATTTAGCTACTTGTTTGATGTATTATCTCTACCTTTATCTCTATTTCTTCATTACTTTCTTCTTTTGTGTTACATTGTCTAGTGTAACATGTAAATTTTCATGTGATATAGACACACTCACACTTACATAGTTGTTTCGAATTATTTACCTTGTATATTACAATTAGTATTTTATCTTAAAACCATCTTGTTAAGATTAATACTAAGATAATGTCAATGGTATCTAAAAATTATGTTTCAATATAGCAGTGTTCCTTACTATTTCTTTACATTAATTACATAATTATATATAAATTATGTTTTTACATCATACTATCTTATAAATAATTTAATTGTATGTAACTTAACTAATTTAAGACTAAAAAAAGTGTAAAAAATAATAAAATAAACACCTGAATTAAAAGAAGCTAGGTAATTTTGAAATAGATGAGTCACAAAATTCATCAATCTGACTAAAGAGACTTAAGTTAATTTAGTTTGCATTATTTCCAAATACAAATCAGAAATGTTGATTAAATGCTTTAAATGTTCATTTAAAATTTTTTTAAAATGTGTAATCAATTTTCACATAATCAAATGATACTACAGTTAATCTAAATCAGCAATTAATGGAAAAAAATGAGTGGTTTCACCAAACTTTTTATATATGTGAACAAATTGTATACAGTGAGGTAAAAATAGGTAAATATAAAATGTCTTCTAAAAATCATTTGTCTCTGTTAAAGATTACATTTGAATTTTGTTCCTTCAAAGAGCTCTGCAACACATGAAAAAAAAGTGAAAAAAAGAGGAGAAAATCAAAAAGTAGAAACTTTATTTAATGACTAAAATGCCTTCCTTTTTTCCTATATTTGCCATGTATAATACATATATACCCAAGTAAATTAATTTTTTTGTATCTCTAGAAACCTGTAAAAATTCTCCACACTAACATAATCACTTAAAAAAAGAATTATTCTGTTGCAATTTCTTAGATATAGGAATCTAAGTTGGTAAACTTAGAATAACCTACATTGTACACACACTATCTTTTGCATATTGTTATAATTTTAATGTGTTTTTCCCCTCAAAATCCACGTATTGTGGTACCTATTGTAGTCCTAACCTGTGGTACCTATTGTAGTCCTAACCTGTGGTGATCTTCTTTGGAAATAAGGTCTTTGCAAATGTAATCAAGTTGAGATGAATTCATTAGGGTGAACCCTGATGCAATATGACTGGTCTCATTATAAGAGTGAAATTTGAATATAGAAATAAACATGGAGAATGTCAAGTGAAAATTAACACAAAGATCAGAATGATGCATCCACAAACCAAGAAATGTTAAGGACTGCCAATCATCATCAGAAGCTGCATATACAAGTCAAAGACTGTTAAGGATTACCAGCTATTACCAGAAGTTAGAAGTTAGGAGATAGGCATAAAGCCAGTTGTCCTTCAGAGCTTTGAGAATTAACTCAATTTACTGATATCTTGATTTTGGACTTATAGACCATAGAATTGTAAGGCAACAAATTTCTATTGTACTAAGCCACTCAGTTTATGACACCTTGTTACAGAAGACATAAGCAATTAATATACATATCACTGATAAGATTTTACTTATTTCAAAACAGTATGTTTTAAGAAATTTGAATGGATCATTTTACATTTCTAGATAATATATGAGTTATATTTTGTGTCAGTATGAACTGCTAGAAAAACACCATAATAATTACACAAAACAATATGGGGCTCAATTAATAAGTGTTTTCTCAAATACTCTTTTGTTAAGTTGTTACTGTGCAAATTATATGTAAATTAGTATATCTGAGTAATTAAATGTCATTAACCAACATTTAAAACCAGAATTTCTGATTTCAAATTCTCTGAAAATAAGTTTGAGTGCTGCAAACTACTACACATCTCTTTTTGTTTTTCCTAAAAATGGTATTTCTCCTTTTCTATTGAATTTTAATAAGCTGCTAACATAGGAAATACCAGCTATCTTTGTGAGACTAGTTTTCTTAAACACAGAGGGGGGTGTAAATGTTTTTTTTGGGGGAGGGATAAATACAGAAAGCTATCATAAGTGCTCTTAAATTGCTTTTAATATTTATGTGGATGGTATTTCAAAGTACCAAAGAAAGAAGATGTAAATTAAAGTTGTGTTTCATAGCAATATTTTTTTTAACATGTAAGGATAACTGCAAGCTTTTATTAAGCAATGTTAAAGAAATCCACATAAATTTATAGCATCTCTCCCCTGTCCAATCCCTTCTTTAAATAACATTTAAAAAATGGTTTACTGTACTATTTTAGAACTCTGGAACACATAGAGAAATTTTTAACAGTTATTTAACATAAGGTAGCTTATCTAACAAGTACTTAAGTAGGCATTACAGGAGCCTAGTAAGAATTAGATGCTTTATGCTTTCCTCAGTTTAATATTTTTTTTTAAATTAGTAGAATTTTTTTGTCTCATAGGCATTAAAGAGAGCACTCATAAAGGGAAGAATGTCTGAGGGCAGAAAATACACTGACATTAGAAAGACAGACAACATTTGAGAAGAGTCCCATCTGTGCCTTGTTGAGATGGATTTAATAATTATGCATAAATGTGACTTTTCCACTATCCTGCTACAGAAGAAAAATAAAAAGTGCTTAGAACTCTCAAAAGGAAACATATGCCCTTATCCCAGTAGCTTTCCACCACTGTATATTAAGTCAATTTTGTTAAATCTAGTAAGAGATGGAACAGGTAATATTGATTTCTTGTGTAGGAGTTAATCAACTACAGAACAAAAGATATTATAATGCAAACAGATTTAAACTTAGATGTTTAATAAAGAAACAGAACCTTTATGGTAAGTCCTTCTACAATTAAGATTTTGATGTGCATTGTTTCAAATAGTTTATTCATTATTTCACTAATATTTAATTAGTGCTAGCTATAAGTCAAATGTTAAACTAGGTGGTATTTCACATTAATGGTGTCTGCTCTTAAAAAATTCACATTTTGGTACTAGAAATGTGACTAAGCCAAGAGATAATAGTAATAAAATATACAGAGCATTATGATAGGGTTAACACCAAATGCTTTGGGTAATACATACATGAGAATTGCTTTTGAAATTAATAATTACATTATTTTCTATAGAAAAGGTTAATATTTAATGTCTGAAAATATTCTGATCACCAGAAAATAAACAGAACCTCAGTTGCATTATGAAATTACAGGAAATAGATCTTGTTTTCTATAGTCCATATTAAAAGAAAAATAAGAAGCTATATTCCCTACTATAAAGGAGAATTTCAAACAGGACACCGTGTGAGTTCTCTATCAATGTTCTCAAACTGGGCTTTCATAAGTTTTCTAATGAGAATAATCTCATTTTAGGTTTTTGCTTTTATTATGGCCTAAACATATATAAGTACATTGTGGGCCATCGAGAAGAAAACTTGTAATTACATACAATCATGCTACTTCAGGGCCTGAAATGACTTTTTTTAGAGCATCATGGTAACACAATGAGAATTGGTGCAGATTGATGACAAAGGTCAAAGATAGACTCATGAAAAAGATCCTTGTTAATTGATAGCCCCTGAGGCATAAAAGAATTCACAGTAATTCAAAGAAAGAGAAAAGTTGGGAAAATTTAATCACATATGGGTGGCATAGGCATGCTGAAGCAAGTGAGTGGGATAGCACTTTTTATCACATTAAAATAATGTTACAAATTTGAATGTCATTTACTTATGGTCTGCTTGTTTTGCATTTATAAATATGTTTCAGTATACTTGTATAATCATATAAAGCTATGTATATTCCTATTTTATAATTTTCTAAATTTAAACAAATTTTAATTAATTTTTTTTTACATTATTGAAAAGCTTCTCATATAATCCCGTGTCTTCAAAAAAGCAAATCCACTTTCTACTACAGAAGTGCAGTGTTCCTAGGTCCCCAGAAATGGGTCACAAAAGCTATCTATTTCGGTAAGTTCCCATCTTTCTCTTATTTGAACTTATCACAGGAGATTTCAGGGCACACCTATTTTTCTTCATAATCCTAGGTATAGAAAGCCGTGTTCCCATTGCCATCCCTAAACTGGGCAGTTAAATAATCACATAGAGATCCAGGACTTTGTTACTTAATCTGGAATGATACAGAAACCAATGTGAAAAACAAACTAATAAACAAGTACGAGTACCAAGTGTTTAAGAACCTGCTTCCCCTGGGATACTTGGTAAAGTAGAAATTAGTGAAAAATTATCCTTCCTTGCCTACATTATAATTTCCTTCTAAAAGTATCCCATGGTTTCAACAAAGAAATATTTTTAGTAAACAAAGTCTAGTATGGTATGCTTAAAGATTAAATGACAGGCTGGCAACAGTATAGAAGGTGTCCTGCCATTTTGCCTTCTCACATTCTCCAGTAAAGAATTGGCATCAAGATGACTACAACTCAGAGTCCCAGGTAAAACCGTTAGCCCAAGCATGTGGATTTGCCTAAATATAAAATTTGATGTCCTAGATATATGATTTAACCTCTGACAGGTTTGCTGAAAAGGATCTCTGATTGCACAGGGTACAACCAATGACTACAAATAGTCCTGGATTCAAATATTAATTACATACATCATGATAGTGGCCTACACAAGGTATTTTCCTTCCATATGCTTTTGTTTTCCCATTGGTAAACTATTAATGATGATCCATTGGTGAAACATTAATGCTGATATTTCTCAGCATTATATATTGGTATAGTTTACATGAAATTCATACAAAAAAGAATAAATAACAACAAAGGTGGCTGGTAATAGCCTATAAACATTTAATAAATTATAGATATTATTATATATTTTATTTAATCTGGAAACAAACAGTTAATGTAGGTTTTTTAAATTAAGGAATTTTAAATATACCACATGACATGTTTAAATAGATTTTCTTTGCCTAAGTATCTAGGAAGACTCAGTTAAATTTGCAAGTGAAGAAGAGATTAGAACACACTTTATACTTTGGAATATATTTTGGTAGACATATACATGGTATCATTTTAAAATTATGCAAGACTGGAATTTCAGGGAATTTGATTTTTAAGCACTAAAAAGCATTTTTTTTCTTGCTACAGACTTTTTATGAGAATTTTTCTGCTTCTTCAACTCTATTTACCTTACAGTAGCCCTAAGCTAAACAGAAATTATTAAATAGTACTTATGATTATTTTCTAAACTCTTCAGCAGTACCTAAAAGTACTGCATAAAAAATACATCTTAGAAAATAGCATATGTATATATATGTGTATATGTGTGTGTGTGTGTGTGTGTGTGTGTGTGTAGTGTATGTATGTGTATGTGTGTGTGTGTGTGTGTGTGTGTGTGTGTGTGTGTGTATATATATATATAAATTTTAAGGTAGTTCTTTAAGTCCACTCATTGATATCACTTATTGCATTTAATTTATTTAACCATGCATTACCTTTTGTTTTATATCCTACCAAAGAGCAAAAAGTGTTATAGAGAGTATTTCTTGGAGTCTTATATGTAAAGAAACAGTATTGAGAATCATAAATGCATTAGCTTATTTAATTGACAGTCAATTGAAGGAGTATGTGTATGCACATGGAATTGTAATAGTACTGGAATGAAATCAGCTTTTTCTCATCTTGTTCGGTGTGATTTTCTTTAACACCAGTTTGCCTTTTTGTTCTGTTACCAGAGGCAGAAAAAAGAGGGCCACTGGGAGAGAGGGGAGGAAGTAAAAGAGGAAGTAGGGGAAAACAAAAAAGGGAAGGAATGAGATCATTTTTAAGAAATGGTGTTATCTACCGGATGGGCTAGAACTACATTTCAGTGACCAAGAGCTAATCTAAGGTGCCATTTTGCCCCTCAAGGTGAGTTTTAGCTAATTATAATGGATTCTAATGCAAATAGCATTGCAGGCAGTGAAAATCTCTACCCTCTGTGTTGCCTTGAAAGTTCCAACAATGGCCAAATGAAAACAAGAGAATCTCACATCCTGTATGTAGGGAAGGAGTGGTCTGTGAGGACCAGCTCAGGAATGCCTATAATGCCACCCCTGAAACTTGAATATTTTGTACCCTCATTTTGAAAATAATAAATTCCTGTTTCTTTGTTCTTTGGGATGTTACTCCTTCTCAGGCCTGTCCACTCGCCTTTCTTGAGAGTATACTGTCTTACTTTAATAAATTCACTGCTTGCTTGGCTTACTCAATGTGTAGTGGAAATCTTTCCTGTGGTGTTCACCAAGAACTCATTTTCTGGAAACAGTCCATATTTCAAAATCCTAAAATACAAAAAACATGTAAAAAATGTTTTTTACATTTACTCATGCAACTGCTGAGTTTATATTTATGTTAACTATATAAATGCATTTTTAATTTGTTCAATATGATTTCTATGAAATGACTTCCAAAAGAATAATTGTTTATTCAAATTATAAACTTGTAATCCTTTATTATTGACTTAAATTAATTTATCAATTTATATCAATATGAGACTGATATCTAGATACTAAAAGACTGAAACTAAAATGAAATGGCATAGTCAGTTGTTACTAGTAGATAGAAAACTATTTGCAGACAAGTTGCCCTGAGGTCAGTGAATAAAGGAGCTAAATCTCATACTTAGAATATATTTAAACAATTGTTGATCTCACTACTCTGAGCCATAACTGATTGCAAATAGTAGATAATTTTGCAATAAAATACCATCAAATTGTAATTCCCATCAGCCCTTTCTCTTCCCCCAAAAAGTCAGCCATATTAAGTTTTGGATATTTTACAAACTGTATTTTGGATAATACATATTGTACACTTTTGCATACACAGTTTTAATTTTAAAGACCTATTTTCTAGCCCAGTACTATTTGTATACATTTACTTTTAATATCAAGTCTATTTAAAAATGACATTTTCTGCTGCATCATTGTCATGTAAAAGAGTTATATCTTGTCATTTAAATGTAAAGTAGTTTAGCCTTTGTTTTTTAGAGTACAGAACATTGATTTTAAAGGGCAGATAGTTGAGTTATTTACCTTTACAAGAGTGGAAAAATAGAATATGGTGATTTTTTTCTATCCATAATTGCTATAATGTTTATATAATTTCCCCTTTTGATACAAAAAAGAGCAATTTTTTATTAAAAGCCAGATTATTTATAAATATATATTTAGTCACACAATGTTATACAATTTAAAAGTTTGCGTAGATATAGGCACTAGCCTAAAATAATAAGAAAACTATTTAAAAACTATTTAAATATTTCATGAACACTATAAACACATAACATTGTAGACTTTGAATCTATCATTTACAAAAATGTATAGTATAGAATATTTATTTTGAATATTTTTCTTCAACTATACAAGTCAACCCCATTTCTTCCTTACTGGTTTCTCCACAAGGGTACAAAGCTCATCATGAATTCCCTTGTTTACGTGAGTGTGTGCATATCAATCCCCTACGTAGTTCTATTCCTTTATCATCTCTCTTACTGCACACTGTCTCCATAAAGCTCATTCCTCTATCCATATTCAAAATACAACCTCTTTTACTTTGCAACCTTGCACTCATCATTTAATCTTTGTAATTATAATTGTAATTTAAAACACTTCAGATATCTGATTATTTATTTTATTATATTTGTGGAAGTTCCACGTGAGAGGCTCTGAAAAACATTTTTTACTGTGTCCCTTACATGAACTAAACCCTCAGTCTTTCCTCTTCAGGCCTTTCATTAAATAAAAATTGCACAACCAAGGCCTGCTTAACCCCAAGAAAAATTCCTTTTCTTCTGAGAACTGTTTTTGCCCAACTATTCATGAAACCAGCTTGACTTCTGCTGTTCATACTCTAAAAACTTGTCTTCCCTTCCCCAAAGTAGAACACCTCTTGACAAAGACACTTCCTTTGATCAAACTTAAGTCTGGCTCCTCTGAGTCTTCTTTTTAACTAGGCCTCTACTTGGGACTTCGATATTCATCCTGGTAGGACCTGCTATATACAATTTTAGCAAGAATTATACTAGTCAGTTTAGAGAGAATCCCCGACCAAAGATTATGATCACCCTCAGTCTCTGATCAAGTTTCTCATTCCCCATCCTCAAAATCTGATTACCCTGGCCTACATCCAGCAAGAATCCTATTAAGTCAATTTAGCAAGAAATCTCTCTACACCTCTTGTCTTCTCTTTATAATTTTTATTTACTGGCCCTCATCCCTCCAACCTGCTCCTTAGCCATAAATTGTCACTTGTTCTTATTGTATTTGGAACTTGAGATCAGTTCTATCTTGAGATTTCTTTTCTTTCATTGTGATAGGTCCTGTATAAAATCTGTTTTTACAACTATAAACACTAAGTTTTGTTTTTTCTTTATGAGGCTTTAGAGTTATTCTCATGTTGTATTCTTTAGATTAAAAGTTTATACTAAACAGTTCTCTGATTAATATACTTTCATGCTTAAGATGGAATAATTACTGCTGTAAGAATTCTGTCATTTCATTTTCATTGGCTCCTGTGTATAATATTACAAAATACCATTCACTGTCTCCTGCTAGTAGTCTAATAATTTGTATCAAGTATTGACATTTTCTTAACATCATTTAGCAATAATATTACTTACATATTTCACTTGACAATAAGATAAACATGAGTCACTTAAATAATTAACATTTACATTAACATTTATATCAAGGGAGTAACGTAATTCTCTTTATATGATGAAAATTAAAATCTTCTAAGAACCCTCGTTTCAATGTGCAAGCATATACTTTGAGCATTGTGTAGTCATCTTCAACAGGAATACAATATACATAAAAATTAATGTCCATAATACTTCTAAATATCCTTTTTTATTTAAGAGTTATTTTATAAAGGAGTTGAACAAGATAAAAAGGAATAGATGGTCAGTGAATTTTCAAGACCATTCAACTATTTGGAAAGTAGAGACTAGAAAACATTACTTCTGACAGAGAAAAAAAATATATTCCTCAGACCTATCACTGAGATGAATAATTTGGAGGAATTAATAAGTAAATTAATAACAAAAGATAATACTGAGTTTATTAATTCCATTTTATAAAATATTTAGGCTATCATACACATGATATTCTTAATTTTATACATCCTTGATTTCTCTGTATTACTGAAAGAATAAAGTCAGTGGTTACAGATTGGGATGTGAGAAAGTATAAACAAGGAGTGTTATAAAAATTATATATAAATGTATATATATGTGTGTATGTGTGTGTGTGCTAATCTATAATCTTTTGTTGTATCTATTGTAAATTTGAGTAATTTTTTTATTATTAAGAAATATATAAATCTTTGTTCATTCTAGCACCACACTGATGAATGTCATCAATTTTAAAGGACCATTGTAGACCACTTACCTTTGTAAATCAATTACAGAGCAATTTAGTATAAAATCAATTCCTCAAACTATTTTTGCTTTGCTCATATAAATATA
The DNA here is from genome assembly GCA_004026885.1 of Lyroderma lyra. Taxonomy (NCBI): domain Eukaryota; kingdom Metazoa; phylum Chordata; class Mammalia; order Chiroptera; family Megadermatidae; genus Lyroderma; species Lyroderma lyra. The sequence continues at coordinate 79,614 of PVJL010003618.1, forward strand.
AATGGAGTTAATTTATAATAAAGGACTAAGGATGCAGAGAACTTAAAAGATGAAGTTTGTTAATGTCAAAATGTTAACTACATTCACATATTTCCTAAACTTTCTATAAATGTATGTAAGCTTAAAAACTGAAGGTTTTATATAAAAATATACTTAGTTAGTTCTTTTATAATTGCGTGTTCTGGATTTGGTTAGTTTACTATTAATTTCCATAGTTTGTTCACTGAGGACAATTCTTTTATTCATCTTTCCCAAACCAGCTTACAGTTCCGTTTTACCTTTACCTCCAAGCACCTCAGTTGCCTTCTAAAAAAATAGTTATTCAGTAAATGTTAAATAAACAACTGAATAGATGAAGAATCCATCAAAAATTTAAAAGTTTACACATTTCATTTATCGACAAACATGTAGTATGCACTTACCAATTAAGTGCTGTCCTAGGCAACAGAGATTCAATGTAAATATAATTTTTCCCAAAATCATACAAATTTAATGGGAAAGATAGGCATAGTGTTATAATCAATGATATAGCTCAATTTTATGATTGTGGTGATAATGAGAGGTTATTGCTGGGTTTTTAGAGGGGTGATATGTAACACAGCTTGGCTAGCTGGTACCAGAAAGAGGTGGTACCTTGAGAGGTGAAGCAAAAGCCAATTCTCAGAGGTTACTTGGGACTCCTTTCTACAAAAGAAATTTTTTAAAATTCTATTTTGTAATGCTTCAAACTCAGTCTCAATCTGTCTGCCTAATTTCATGGGAGAGAAAGAATACTAGGCCTCGTATTACCTACTGTATATGCTATTCATGTTTTAAATCATATCTGACACATATAGAATTCCCATTTGTGAAGGAATGGTGAACCTGTCACTATTGTCTACATTCAGTGTTATTTATTTCATGGAGAATATCGAAATTGAGATTCAGCACAATACAGGAAGTAGAATGGGGGCAAATGGGGCTTACTTTTAAATAGACTACACTGTATGATCTTCAGGCTGAGCAATGCCAGTAAAAGCCTACTGAATGTGAGGTAGGAGAGCTTTCCTGTCACTGTGGCCACGGATGCAATACTCACTTTTCTGGTATGTCACTGCTTTCTTATGAAATGAGAACGCTTAACTAAATGATGTGACTTGGGCAAATTATGTGACAATTTTTGCTTCATTTCTGTCATATACAAAGAATGAGAATACTTATAGCATCTTAATATTTTTGTGAAAATTAAATGAGGTAACACATTTAACATGCTTAAGAAACTGCTAAGCATCTATTAATGTTTCAATAAAGTTAGTATTGTCATTAATAATTAAAAATTTAGGGAATCCATATACCTGAAAAAAATAAAAATAACTTTCAGTCTCAAATTCTGTATTTGTAAGAATATTTTTCAGGTGATAACTTTTACTCACAGTCCTTGGAGGGTTTCAGATTTTATGTCCCTGACAAATTATTTTCTTTGTCAGCATCGTCTATTCTATGTTATGGATGGATTACTATACTTCAGTGATTTTAAGAGCACATTTTGAGAACTGACTCACTATGGAAGAATAAAAGCTATGAACTACATCTTCTCCCACACAAAATGCTCTAAAATGACAGTAAATAGTAATAGTATTATAAATAAGAAAAATACCATTAATAGAGCAGAATTTTTAGAAAATTATAAAAAATAACACAAAAAGCAGTTGGAGTTGAATACAATCTCTAGAGAAGTAGACAAGAAAAAAAATATCAGAGTCCAAAACATTAAAATGGGTCATCTTTATAGTTAAGCTGTATGGTCTAAGTCTAAGGTCAGAGTCGACTGATACAAGGCCAAAGAAAAGTTCCTGGGAAAAGCCCCTGATTATTTATGACAAACATTTAGAGAAGCAAGACCTCCCCCAGGCTTTTGAGGAATAGCTCCAGGCTGTTTCCATAAAATAAAATATGTTCAAGACAGTAAGAAGCAAAGCTGTGTTGCAAGTACCAGGCAAGCAAGTAGTCTGGAACGCCACCTGTTTACACAAGCTACTCATACTTACTTCTAAGCCACAACTTAGAGGGTTGGCCACAACTTTAAAATCCTAATCAGTATATTAAGTAGAGAAAAACAAATGTAAATACTAGAGAAAAAAAGTTAGTATTAATAGCTAACATTAATGTCAACATAAAAAATAAAAACAAAGTGGATTAGAATGAGAAGTTTCACTAAATTTGCTGGATATAACATTTAAAAGAGAAAATCAAATGCACTTTGTATACTAGCAATAAATATTATGAAAGTTATATATTTTTTAAATTACCATGGAAGCCAATAAGAGCACAATAGTATATTTAAGATGAGTATAATGAAAGATGTGTAGAATATTACAAAATGGTATTAAAGTATAATGGAAGTTAATTAATGCACATAGAAATATACATGTTGGTATTTAACAAGATAATAGTTTACACAAATTTTCCAAATTCATACATAAATTTATTCAATTTCAATTAAAGTTCCAACTTAATTTTTTAGAAATTAAAAAGTTTATTTCAAAACTTATTTGGAATAGCAAAGACAAATAATAACAGACAATTTTCAGAAAAAATATAACTTGGGAAAATTAAAACAAGGCTTATCATAAAGTTATATTAAAATATGACATTGGAGAATGTATATATATATGCGTGTGTGTGTGTGTGTATAAATAGACTAATGGAATACGGCTCAGAACTCAACATATATGAACAGAGTTATCAGGATAAATTGGTGACTAAAAAGTGGACTTTTAAAAAGTATTACAGTTGTTTTTTTAGAGAGAAAAACAAAACCAAGTAATTTCATACTATCCACAGAAAATCCTGAAATAAATAATGCATTGATTTAAATGTTAAAAGAAAATCTATTCTTTAGAGAACTGACTTCTAGCATATTTAGGTTTTCTGATTCAATGGATTTTCTTCCTGGAGATTTTGAATTGTGACTGGGCTGCTTCCAGATAATTGATGGTAATAGTAAATAAAGTACATGAAAAAAGAGCACAAGTCTGGGTGCTTGCTCACTTAGGCTTTTCCTATTTAATCTTATCCTGAAGCAGTTGTTTAATTTTTTATGGAATTTATAGTATTTGGGATACTTATACTGAAATTGCTTTTCATTTGAACTAACTAATGTGTGTGGATTTTTATTTTTGAAGATGTCTCTGGGAAATGGAGATTTTTCCTCACTTCTTGTCTTGAAGGAAAGAATTCAGTTAAGAGACAGAATTTGTGAAAGCATAAGATAGTTAAGAGTTTATTAGTAAAGAAAGTACACTTCTGACATGGAGTGGGCTGACCCAAGAGAGTGAAGCAGCCTCTCCTTACATTGTGTCAGGGTTTTTATCTCTGTGGGTAGAATTTTCTCCCCTTCTCCCTCTTTCATGATTTATTTGAAAGAAGAAAAGCTACATGATAGTATAGCTCCGGGAAGCAGGACTTATGTCTAGATGAGAAGAAACTAAACTATAACAGTATGGTTTTGGGAAGCAGACATATGTTTGGGTAAGTGGGGCTACTTCCCTTGTCCTGCATTTCTCTGATCAACTTATTTTATTTAGGGACAGCTGACTATGGGCCAGGAATAATTCCTTCTCCTGCATTCCTTTGCTGACAACTTTATGTTTTAAATTTAGAGGCAACTGATAATGGCCTGGGATAACTTCTCCTGGGGCTGAGCCTGGGTAGTCCCTGAGGAGTGAACGTGGGTGGTGACCTTTTGCCTATCCTGTTACTCACCATTAACTTCTACCTAACAGAGTCACTCATTTATCGATCACAGTTTATCCTCTCATGCTCAATAATTTTGTACTATAGGAAAATAAACCAATAAGAACATTAACAACCACCAAAACCATTTTGTTCTGACAATCAGTCTGTTTATCCCAAGTGAATTTGGTTATTTTGATATATGTGTTTATATATTTTAGTAATAAATTACCTGCTCAATAATTGTCCGTTTTAGGTCAGCAATATAGTGAATTTAGCCTGTTCAAGATGATAACCTATTTTTTCAATTATTATGAATTTTAATGTGTTTTTCCAAGTTGATTTTTTAAAAAATGGATATTATTAAAATTTTTTCAAATCATAATGAAAAATTTTAAAAGTGTTACACAAAGAAAATATATTGTATTAAATTAGCTTTCTATTTCTTTTCTGAGGGTTAGTTTTCATAAAAATTTACACACTCTGAATAAATTACTGGATAAATTGTGAAGTTTAACATCAGATTTATGTTCATCTTTTATTATTAAGTGTTCCATTGATTAAATATTACATATTTAATGATATTAGTAGTATTATTCATACATTTCTTTAGTAAATCACATGTAAAATACATTAAAGATGAAATTTATGAAATACATAAATCTAGCCTGTGATTTACTATTTACTAAATTTAACTCAGGATATCTTGTGCAGTAGTTTCCAGAGTAAAGGAAATCAAAATAATAAAGTAGAAATGCTACTTAGAGTAAAGCATTCAGCAATATTCACCAAATTTGTACAACTTCAAAAGTAGCAATATATTACCATTTAAAATATGCTACTCAAAGATAACTAATAATCCATATGATATATTCATAATTTTATTGCCCTGCTTATACAATTCTGTTGATTTTATGACTCTTTTTTTTTCAACATGAATAACAAATGGAAATTTTGCTAATCATATTGCTAATATATGTGAAGCATTTTGCTACATTCTGGAGATAACATGTTGAATAGACTGACAAGGGGCCAGACTTATGTTTGGAAAGGATAGTCAAAAAACAGCTCTATGGAGGGTATCACTAAAATTAAGACCTGAATGCTGAAAAAGAGTAATTATGTATATAGTGTGAGTTATCTTCTCTCTGAATTATTTTTATTTTTTGACTTTAAAGATTTTTAGTAATACCACCAGTATATTATTTTTGTAGATATCCAGTCATATGATGATTATAAAATTATTAGTATATATCTACAGTATAACATTGTTTCCTGCTATTAATATGTATTTTAGAAATGCATCTTAGAATACAAACAATATTTGCGCTCATTCGCTTATCATCTCAAAATAGTTGTGAATGTTAAATATATTTACAAGGTAATGTTATCGTGAAATGGTGTTTTTTTTCTCAGTTTTTTGTCTTTCCAAGGAAAAAATTCAGTCAAGAGATAGTTTGTGAAAATACAGAAAAGTTGAAGTTTATTATAGAAAAGTTAAAAGTTAAAGTACACTCCCAGAAGGTGGGGTGGGCTGACCCAAGAGCAGGAAGCGGCCCCCCTTCCATTGTTTGGGAGTTTTTGTATCTTTTGGTGTAAGCTCCTCCCCTTTTCTTTTCTGCGTGATCCTTCTGAAAAGGGCCAAAGCTACATAATATGATTTTGGGAAGCAGAGCCTATGATTGACTGGATGGTGCTTTCTCCCCTTTTCAATTTGACAATAGCTGATAGCGGGCCACAGCTTACTCCTAGATTCAAGGCATCTGTTAATTGTTCTCCTTACAGGCAAGTTCCCCTTCCCGAACTCTTTCTCTTTCTCTTCTTAATTTAAAGGCAGCTGATAATGGACCGGGACAACCCCTCCCCTCTTGCTCACATCCACCCTTCTGCCCACTCTGTCAATAATATTTTAAGAAAAAATCATCAGCGAATTGAAAAAGTATGGAATTATTGGTACTGGAATATTTCTTTTGCTCCTTTGAAATAAGATATCAGAATTTTCAACTACCTCAATTGATTAAATCATATTTGCTGCTTCTTGTCTTGGATTAATCTGTGATGTTAAAGGAGCTACTGCTTGAAATTGTAGATTAATACATCTAAAATATAAATTATATACATTCATTGGAATACTTTTCTTGAGATCATAATAATTTCCCTTATCTTCTATCTATGTAGCATGCAAAATCACACATACAATGAAAATACTTTGATTTAAATATTTTAATCATGTAAGTTAAATTCAGTTATTACAAGTCTTCTAGGATTCCATAGCTGTTAAAACCACCATTCTAATAGTAACAAATTGTACTAGTAGTCAGCGTGATAACTTACTCTTTCATAATAACACACTAAAAGAGCATTATGAAGCTTCACATGGAATAATGTTAGAGATTAAGTCAAACATATAGTTTATTTTCTATTACTAGAAAAGAGCCGAAACACCGGGTGGTAGTGACAAGCTTTATTAAGCGACCTACCAGGCTGTCTCACAATAAGAGAACAGCCACTCCCACCATTGGGAAGGTAGTTATATAGGTAGGAGGGTTTGGTGGACAAAATGCAGAGGGAAGTATAGGTGACTACTTCTGATTGGTCAGGGATAGGTTTCAATTTCTCAGGCTAGGGTGGGTTTCAGTTTCCCAAGCTAAGTTGAGTCATGGTAAGGTAAAGGAAGAGAAGAATATGGCAGAGAGGGAGGCATTTTGTGCTGAATCTATCATCTATATGAGAGGAAAATCTTAAAATATAAGTTATTGACATCTGATTCAGAGAAAAGCAGTACATACATAACAAAGATATTAATTAACTACTGTTTATTAATTGCTTTTTGAATGTTATGTAAATATGTTTGAAAATATAGATTACACATTTATTGAACATTTAATACAAAAAATTTTGAATTGTGGTTTAGTGAGGCAAATTAAAGGTGGTAAGAAACACGCCATCTCAGTTTTGACCAGTCAAGGACAAAGTAAAATGTTTTTGTAAGAAATAATAATATTATCTAAAATATATAAAGAACTAATAAGACTTAACAACAAAAAAAGAAAAAACCCAATTGAAAAGTGGGCAGAAGAACTAAACAGACACTTTTCCCATGAAGAAATACAAATGGCCAGCAGACATAGGAAAAAATGCTCATCCTCATTAGCTATCAGGGAAACGCAAATCAAAACCACAATGAGATACCCCCTCACACCTGTGAGAATGGCAACTATCAACAAGACAAGGAATAACAAGTGCTGGAGAAGACGTGGAGAAAAAGGAACTCTGGTACACTGCTGGTGGGAGTGCAAACTGGTACAACCATGGTGGAAGGCAGTGTGGAGGTTCCTCAGAAAATTGGGAATGGAGCTACCATTTGACCCAGCAATCCCCCTTCTGGGGATCTACCCAAAAGACTTGAAAACCTTTGTCCACAAAGACTTATGTGCCCCAATGTTCATCGCAGCACTGTTCACAGTGGCCAAAACATGGAAACAACCAAAGTGCCCTGCGACAGATGACTGGATAAAGAAGCTGTGGTACATATACACAATGGAATATTACTCAGCTATAAGAAAAGTTGAAATACTTTTATTTGCAACAAAATGGATGCACCTGGAGATCATCATGCTTAGTGAAATAAGCAAGACAGAAAAAACAAAGAATTGTATGACTTCACTCATATGTGGACTATAAAACTGAAAGCAAAGAAAAAAGAAATGAACAAACAAATAACCCATGGACACAATCAATAGTTTAATGTTTATTTGGGGACGAGTGGGTTAGGGAGGGGAGAAAGGGGAGGGGGTGGCGGGGGAAGCTAAATATAAGGTGATGGAAAGAGAAGTCACATTAGGTGGTGAACTTATTATACAACAAGTTGACAATACACTGTAGAATTGTATGCCTGAAACCTATGTAATCCTTGCTAACAGATGTCACTCCAATAAGTCTAACAATAAAAATGAATTTAAAAAAAGAAATAATAATATTAAAATAAAAATTATATAGTGTTAGTAATATAAAGATTGGTTTTTAAAATTAAATGTTATTTCTCTTCTATTCCAGAGTATCATCACATCATTATTTCTGACCAGTAAAAAATAATACTATCACATCGTAACCATTTTTAATACTTCAATTTGTTTTCGCATTCTAATTATGACTGTTGACTCAATGAAATAAAGATTTGTATATCAATTACTAAAATTTTCCAGCAGAAGACAATATAAGTATGCTGATAAAATCTGTTATGAAAAATTTGCAAACTATGAATTTCTTCTAATAGATGATATATTTTATTCTAGTTATCCCTAGAAAGGTATTATTAGCTTAATTTATAAGAACACTTCAAGTGTCCAGCAAGACAAGATGAAATTAACAGGAGCTGAAAATTACTCTCTTGATTGAAATAAACAAACCAAAATAGGTAAAATATATTAAATAACAGTTTTCAAGACACTGGACATTAAGAAATAAATCATACTTATCTCTGAGAAGTGGGAAACAAATGATGCAAGGTCCAAACTTGCTCCAAATTACTGCTGTGAGAGTTTGCAGGCCAAGCCACAGGGAGTGAGAAACCAAAAAGAATCCCTTGGATAGCTTGAGGCCAGGGGAAAACTACTTACCATCTGAGTAGACCTAGGTGGTCAGAGTTCACAGGCCAGAATACCAGCAAGAAGAAAGCTGAGACAGAAGAGAACTCTGGCAGTTGCTTTGGTTAATTATTCAGCTTCTGATCAGCAAATGTAAATAAAGAAACTATTGGGGAACATGAACAGAATCACTGGAAGGATTAGGGGTAACACTGCCCAGTGGTCACACAGGATGACAAAATTTTTATTCATAAAATATAGAAATACAAAAAAGTGTGTAATGGGTTGTTAATAAGTACTGTGGGTTATAAATATATTAATAGTTTAGCATAAAAGAGTGAACAGGTTGTCGTATAATGGCAGAAATAGAATTTTAAAGTGATTTCATACGTAAGAGCAGTAAGCAATACTCAAAAATCTAGGTTTAAGTCAAGTATTGAATGTTCTTTTAAAGAACACTTGTTTCTAATTATTTATTTTAAATATCTGAGTTTTATCAAGATGATTCTAGTCCATGTGATTCTTGGACTACACAACTGCTAGCATAGCATTTTCGGTGGAATGGAAAGAGAGATGGTACTATGAAAAATTCTTATTTATAGTTCAGTTTCCACCTACAGGTGGGTAGGAAAATACCTACATGAAAGCTTCATGAGATCTCACCTCAATGTATTAAGTGGTAAGTCCAGAAAGCTGATTAACAAAACTTTGTTCTTTTTATTTTACATCAAATAAAAGATGAAAAAGTCATCTAAGGAGAACAATGGAATATAAATATTGTTACTAATTGTTGAAATAAATGGATATATTTATATGAGGGCTGTCCAGAAAAAAAGTCCAGCCATAAATGCCTCTATTTCTCATATTACATGGCTGAATACTTTCCGAACAGCTCTCAGATACATTTATGCATTGAAAGAAATACTATAAAAATGTCAGTTTCTTCCAAATTTATGTATAGACTAAATGCTATCACAATAAAAATGACAGCAGGTTTTAATGGAAATAGGGAAGTTGATTTTGAAACGTGCATATGGAAATCCAATTGCTAAGCCTAGCTAATAATTTGAAGTAGAAGTAGTTGTTTCAGGAAACTAAGCAAAACTTAATATAAAATACAGTATTAGGATATATAAGAGGGTGTGTTGAAACTGTATTTTAACTTAAGTTGGAAGCTTCAGTTATTTTGAACATTTATGTAAAATATTTCTACTGATTTTTGATACATGAAATATTACAGTACTACTTTCCTAGTAGTCTTTAATATTAGAAAAAATCTTGTGTTTATTTTTCAGTGCTGTTAATCATCATTTTACCTAGACCACAGAATTTTTATAAGTGGGGCAGTTTTTCATTGCATGTGCTAAACCTAGACATAACAGCACTTTGAAAATATATAGAATGGAAAAGATGAACATTTAAAGAATATTTTATGTCTTTTCTTATACTTAAGTAAAATAGCAAAATACTGGCTTGACTTTATCTAAATCCTGATATTTTAAAAAGTTTAATAATTACTGTGACTCAAATTGATGAACTCTACTTCTTTCTCTTCTGTAATGTATTAAGAAGTGGTATTGTTCACTTAAAGCTTATTAAACTATGGCTCATGTTATTTCTTCCTATCATGGAATGTCAGCCCACATACATTATTCACATGAAGCAGAGTGAACTTTAAATAGTGAGATTATACTGGAGGGAAATGAGAAAGCCATCATTCTCAATTTTACCCCATACTGTTATTAAAGGTTACGTAGGGAGTGATCTTTCTTTTTCTCACTATTTTTTAGCTTTCTCTCCTTTCTTTTTTCTTTCTACCTTATTCCTTTTCATCTCCCATAGCATCCACATATTCTGCTTGTTTTCTGTATTATGTGAAGAAACAGATTGTGTTATTTTAGATGATTCACCAGCTTCAAGTTGTGAGGTAGACATTTAAATAACTTCTGATGAATAAGACATTGTATGCCACATTACTTCCTTCTATTCTTCGTGTAAAAAGTGGTCGATATGAATTAAAGTCATTAAGTATGAAAATATTTGCTTGAAGAATCTGAACACCAATTTTCAAGCTAAGATAAATTAAATTATTAAACAATGACAATTGCAATGGAAATGCTAACAGATTTTACTAAGCAGTGAACTATACAATTACACAGTATCCTATCATATGCTTATTTATCAGCAAAATATTTCCACAACAGCACTTCCATATTAGATGACTGATATATGCTTAAACACCACAGAGAACATATAAAAGCTTCCTTATTATTTAAACATCAGCTTATGATTTATAAAGAAATATTTAAAATAAAAGTTGCAGGATGAAATATTCTACTTATTGCTATTTTGAAATTTACTCAAAAAGTAACAGTACATTCTAGAATCTCTATAAATTATTAAGTATAATAGTGGTTGTTACTAGTAATTACTACATCTATTTGTGCTTTTTATGTTTCTAATGTGCCATTGATATGTTTTTAATATATTTCATGGCTGGGCATATCAAGAATATTAGAAGGAAAAAAATAAAAAGTTTTAAAAGTCAACCATTGATATATTCTTGAAAATATTTCTAGGCATACCAAAAAGGCTGTAAGTTTTCGTGGACAGAACAAAGGCATAGTATTTTTTTCTGTTTTCTTTGTCATACGAGTAGAGACAAGTTAACAAGTTACTTAACAACTCTAAAATTCAGTTTTATTATTTGTATAGAGAAAATAAAAACAAACCTATAGAATTTTTCCTCAGAGATAAAATAGTAAGTGCGGCCAAGAGGAGCCTGAGGAGACGTGATGATTAAAATCAAAATGGTATCCTGGAGGGGATCTTGGAACAGAAAAATGGCATTAAGTAAAAACAAAAAACTAAGATCTGAAAAGAAGGTGAACTTTGTTTAATAATAATATGAAAATATGCAGTTCTTGAAATTGATAGAATTAAAATATTTATAAAACTCTCTAAAATTAGAGGAAATATCACTCAAGTGAAAATGTTGAAAAGATAATATTTATGGATAATACATTCCAGTAGTCTCATTATATATATAATAACTCTTTCAGAAGACAAAACAAAAAAAGTGGAAATTGAGAAGTACATCAACAAATAAACAGTGGATGATTATCACACAATAAAATCCCATCTTCATGTGTAACAGAGTGCCCTAGTGTTCAAAAATGAAAGTAAAGAAAGACCTCCAGATAGACACAGTTTAATGAAATTTCAGAAAACCACAGTATAAAGCAAAAATCACATAATGATCATAAGGAAAAGTGAAAATAAAAGGCTATCCCTAAAAGAAAGAAATCATATTGGCATCAGACCTCATCCCAGCACTGAAAGCTATAGGCAATGTGAAAACACCTTCACAATGCTGTTAAAAAATAAAAAAATAAAATGCAAAAAATAAATGCACTTTAAAATGACTAATTTAATATATAGATAGCGATCATGTAAGTGATAAAATGTAACATTGAGAAAGCAAAATTTAAATTATAATTATAAATAAATTCATAGTTTAAGGTTTCTGGTTAACACCAATAGTGGTGCAAATTAATATCAGAGGTGGCGTGTGGTTATCACTCTTCAGTTGTTTTTTTCTTTTTTAAGTTTTTTTTCTCTTGTTTGGCTCATGTTTGAAGCAAATTTATTTGCACTTTTCTGGCGGTTAAGAGGAATGGATATAGTGCAATTCCTATTTACCATTGTTCTGAGAAATCTAGCCTTTGGCTGCTGCATCTTCCTAAAGAAGACTGTGACCTGATTCCACACTATGGATCTGAGACCTTGACTTTAGCCCATTTTACCCTGCGTGGTCTTCAAAATTAAAACTCAAATTTGTCTGTATCAACATAGGCCTTCTGGATAAAAGATAAAAGTGGCTTGAGTAATTATTTGTCTTATTTCCCCAGTCTCCTTTTTCTTGCGTGGTTGACTTGGTAGACTTTCTTATTTTTCCAGGTATTTGATATACTTGAGAATTTAAAAATAAAAATATTTTACTCAGCATTTTAATTTTTTGTGGAAGGATTGGTTTAAGTAATTTATTTAATCATATTTCCACACATTAAAATAATCTACAAGAATAAAAATAGTTATTTCCAACTATTAAATTTGCCAAATTATTGTGGGAGTTAGACATGGATGTGTCTGACACATGCAAACTTAACTCCACCTCTCTACACTCCATCTCCATTATTATATTTATATCTTCTGAACTTACGGGAACTGAGGGGCTAAGTAAAACCATAACCACATGGTGCAAATAGTGTTTTTGGTATTATAATCCTTGTGTGGAATGCTTAAAATAACAAAGACTTGCTTTTTAGGCATTTTATTTTATATTTGAATATTTCTGTAGAGCAAGATATTTCTTCAGTTTACTTCAAAATGTACTCCAAATGTTTACTCTCCCCTTGCAAAAGCAAACAAACAACAAACACCTATGCAGGGTAAGAGTTATTATCCTTACTTTGAGAAAATATCAAAAAGGCACATATAATTATAAATTTAGAGGCTGTGATACAAATAAATAAATCCAGAGATTATACAGAAGGAAGTTAAAAGTGTTTTTATTGAATACATCTTATTTATTTCAATAATGTCTAAGATAAGTTTTTCTTTATAGAATTAAGATAATGTAGGCAGTTTGAAGAGAGAGAGGAACTTAGATTAGTAATTGAGGAAAATGGGAGAGTTAGTAAAGAGGTACAAGAAAAATTATAGACAACAGTTAGGGTCAAATTAACATATAGACCAGAGAATTATAGTGAATTCAATACATAGGTTTCTGAATTATTTTTCTCTTCAGATTGAGAAAAAGACCGGGGATTTATACGGGTTAGATTACTTGTGGTTGTGGTGGTTTTGCAGAGCATGTGTGAGGAAAAGACTAAATGGAAAGACACTTCAGGTAAAGGAGAGAAAGTAAATAATGTGATGGCTCAATTGTGAAGAAGAATAGGCCAGAATAGAGCTTATAAATATAGATAAAGTACAGTAATTTTGTGTATTAAGAAAATGAAAGGCATATAATGTATGCTTATTAAATATCTATCGATTAACTCAAGAAGCAAAGATGCATATCACTGAATTGCTGATTCCTATTTATCAAAGTTTTAACTTCTATTTTTTTCTATTTCTCTAAATTTAGATTGAGTGCAGTTTGTAACTGTCAAATTTTAAAGCAAAGTATTTTCATCATGTTTTCTACCTGATGATCATTAGCACTTTGAAATTAAGTTAAAGATGAAGAAATATAATCTCTCTGGTCACATTAGTAACTCTTTTTATTTTATTAAATATATATTTGACCTGAGTTAGTATTCAGTTACTGAGAGCATGATTTTGGTCAGCGATTGTGTACCTATTTGCTTCAAAAGTGAATGCAATGGATAAATTGGTATTCTTAAGTGTGAAGCTCCTACCATAATTTATTTCTTAAATTTTGAACATCCATTGGATTAATTTTGTCATTATATCATATTACCACTAATTGAAGAGATTTAGAGTTTTGTTGTTTCCAGATAAAACATAATTTAAATTCCAAGTATTGCAGACTGTTTTTTCTTCTTAGGTTAAATTACATTGCCTTAAAATTATGTTGATGTATCTTAAAGCAACAGGAATTTACAACTAAAAACTTTGTTCAAAACTTTTAAGTAGTAATAATTATCACAAAGCAACTATTAGGAGCCTGGTTGCATTAGAGATTGCACTAGACCACAGAAATAATGGTATAAATTCTGGTCTTTGCTCTCCAAGGGTCTTCAATATAAGTCCTACTATACACCTATGTGCTGGATGTACAAAGAAGAGAAAAATACATTAAAGCAAAATATATTTGCAGTAAACTACTTAAAATACACATGCACATATATAATTCACTCAAATATCTTTTTACAACAGTACTTCTATTTACTTCTTTTCTTCCTTCATTTTCATCCTTCTGTGAACATCTGATTTACCCTTCTAAGAAACGTTTACTTCTTCTAAATGAAACTGCTAGAGAGCTGAATCGATGCTGTATTTACAAATTAGATGGCCTTAAGGAGGTATCTAGGGATTTGGCTATTTTAGCATTTCACTTACTACCTTACAGCATTTATTTCAGAAGTAATTAGATAAGGCCATGATCCAGTAATTCCATCCATCAGACATCATGGACAAGATGACAATGGAATATTCAGAGATGCCTTTTAAGTCAACTCAATATAAAGATGACAATGATAATAAATCTTCTAAAACCAAAAAATGTGGGCTTCTAAATCTTTTTCTTATTACTCCAGCGAGAATTATTATTGAAAGGTCAGTTTTCTGCTGTATTAAGAAATTCTTTAATTAAACAGACTTCTAATTATAATTGAGTATAATATATAGTGTGCACTTTTCCAGAAATATTATCTACAGCAAGAGCAAACTTTTATGATCATTTGAACATCTCTAAAAATCAGTGAGATGTTTATGTGAAGTATATGATAAGGAGGTGTGAAAATGATATTTAAATTCAGTGAAACATATAGTTACTTTCTAAATCACACATGAATGACCTTATTAATCTAGATTAAAATACATTTACATGATAGAGTTTCTGCCAAAAAATAAAATAGCATAAAAACACTGCTCATAAACTATGCAAATATTAATATAAAATTATAATTAATTTGAAGGAATCATAATTCTGTTATGTTATAATTAAAACTGTTAAAAACAAACAAAATTAGCATAATTTGATTAATTTGTTTTAAAATTTTATTCCACAAGAACACTGTAGATCCATGATATTTTAGGTTCTATGCAAATTCAGTATTAATAATTTTCTTTGATTAAAATAGTCTGCAACAGTATTTATTTATTTGAGAATTGAAAATGTTTTGCTATGAATTAACAAATGTTTTAGGATTACAAATCTCATCTTCCTTCCCATTTCTCCCTATATAATTCCTGAGAAATCTTTTAGCTAAGGCAACAAAAAATAAACATTTAAAAATAGTTATAATCTTATTGTTGGTGTGTAGATTTTAAGTGTTCTGTGTGAAGTTGTACTTTAAAAACTCCTTGCAATATTTGTCTATATTGACTATATGTACTTTATTTTCTATAATGTCTCTTGGATGTAGATGCGTTATTTTTCCATTTTTGCTACCACTACCTAAATTTGATAACCAATTCT
Organism: Lyroderma lyra; assembly: GCA_004026885.1. Lineage (NCBI taxonomy): Eukaryota > Metazoa > Chordata > Mammalia > Chiroptera > Megadermatidae > Lyroderma > Lyroderma lyra. Next base: position 95,085 of record PVJL010003618.1, read on the forward strand.
CCTTACCTTGATTTTAACAATGCTCTCCTTTTGAATATTACTAATTCCAATTGGTATTCCTTGTCAGGTATAAACATTAATAACTAATTAAGAATCTGATCACATTTTCTCTATTGTGCCTTCTCACTATATTCTTTAGAATTCCTTGCATTTCTGAACAACCAAATCACCCTTGGGCAGATTAAACTATGTTACTCCAGTATATGAAATTTGTAATTCTGTATTATATCTTTTATATAATGTGTCTAATAGAAATATGCTATTAAAAATTTAATTATTGGTTGAATTACATCTTCTTATAAAATTAGCTTAATTTATACTCATAACAACCTTATTTTGCCTCTAAAGTTTATTATTTTTTAAATTAAAATATGATATAAAATATTAAACATTATTTTAACTGAACTGTTTTTACATTCCCTTTTCCTAGTTAAAGCAATTTTGTATTAAATATTTTTAGTATGTTAGACAATTACAGAAGTAACGCAAGTACATTTTTAATTTTTTAAATAAAAATATAAATAATCTATAAACCTATAATGCATTACTTTTCACATAGTTCCATGTTTTTATTTAGTACACCTTCCATATAATTATCATTACTTGTAAATACAACATATTTTATAAGCAACTTTATAAAATATCTATAAATGTATGTATAATTTCTTTGAGTTGTAACTCAATCATGATAAATAACAAATAAAGTATAATATTAAATCAGCTTTGACATAATATACACCTGTGAACCAAAATTAAGTTAATAAACAATTACCTCACCCCCAACGTTTCCTCATGCCTCTTTATAATCTAACTTTCCTCCATTCCAGACATCCAGTCGCTCAATCCAATGATCTGCTTCAGTCACTATGAAATAATCTGTTTTTTATAGAATTACATATGTGTGTTTATGTGTCTCTGTATCCTGACTATTTACCAAATGCTCTGGCAAACTAGTTTTCCTTGGAGAACAAGGCTTTGTTATAGAGAATGTTCTGGGCATATTTTAAAATGTTCCCTAATCGATATATGAAGGTACTTTAAAAAAAATTTTTTTTTTATTTTCACCTTGAGAACCTATTTTGGTTCTCGGAAATAAAAGCCCCTCCTAAAACTGTCTCCCAGAGGTGTTTTCTTATCAAGCTAGTCCACACTTGGCCTCCAGCAATTTCATCATTACTATTTAAGTGACCTTGGCAGTTTTATCTCCAGTGACTGCAGTTTTAGGTGAACTGTTCTTGTCTACAATTCTCTATATTTGCCTGTCTTTCGAGAGTTTTGGATGGTAGTTCACCCTGTAATCTCAATTCTCCATGTCATTGGTTTTCAGTGTGTTCAGCTTTTATATTGTTGTGATTATAGAAATGATCACTTTTAGCTTCTTTAAACATCAGACTGGAACTATAAATCTAGATATTGTACTTTTTAGTTCTTAAATTTTCCATTTTTTATTTTGTAGAGTTTCTGTTTTTCTTCTTAAAGTTCTGATCATTTTGTTCATTTTGAATGCAGGTTTCTTTACTTCATAGATCATCAGTATTGTAGTTTCTTTTAAGTTTTCTCCAGAGAGCTCAAAAATCCATGTTACCTGAAAGTTGTATCTGTTATCTTTTCATTTGAGAATGGGCCATGAAATAGGACAAAGACAATTAAAGCACTACTATTGTCAGTAATGCTGAATCAAATGTAAAGCCTCTGTTACATGAATAGGGGACAAGAAGAAGAAAGGAATCTCTATCACTCAAACATTTACTCAGCATTTAGCCTCAGCAATGGGTAGATGGAGGAAGGAAGATAGCCTCTGACAGAAGATAGCCTGGGGGAGGTGGGATCTTATGTTGGCTGTACTTGTCTGGAGTGGGGTTTTTGGTTTGGTTTGGTTTTGTCTTTTGTATGCTATTTAATCTCAACTGAGATTAGGCAGGGAAGTCACAGTTCTTGTTTCAGGATAACCACAGATTCTCCTAGTTCTTACCAAATATTAGTAGATTATCTTGAATAAATTTTTCTTTGTTACATGTACTGTGGGCCATTTCCAGAGACTTGAAGCATTCTTATTTTTGTAAGTTTCACCAGTTTCACTGGGAAGTCAATCCATTGAATTCCTCATAGAGAAAGTGGGATTCTTAGAAATTCATTTTTATTATATTTTGCCAAAGAAGTGGTTCATGACATACAGAAAAAAAACAAAAAATACACTGGTGTTTCACCAGAAATTCCCTGTAAAGCATTGCATAAGAGTTTTTTAATTCTGAAATAACTCTAAAATTTTTTCTGAAAACTAAATTATTTTGAGATGTGTGATTGAATTGGCTATATCAATCAAAGTAAAGGTCAATTGAATTAAATAACCTTCTTTGACTTTTTAAAAAAATGATATTTAGTAAAATTCCTGGAAAAGTCAGCTTATAAAGCAGTATGATTATAATTAATCATTTTTTAAAATTATAATTAAATATTATTCACTATACCAGTATGTCCAACCAGTGGCCCAGGACAGCTTTGAATGCAGCCCAACACAAATTCTTAAAACATGAGATATTTTTATGACCTTTTTTTAGCTCATTAGATATTGTTAGTGTTAGTGTAACTTATGTGTGGCCCAAGGCAATTCTTCCAATGTGGCCCAGGGAAGCTGAACAGTTGGACACCACGTTATTACACTAAACACATGGTTTCCTCCTGCTTGATTTGTATGTCACTTGTATGAGTATGCAGTGGTGTTTTGTGAATACTTCTAGAATAGTACTTTCTCCATTAGGTTAGAATTATGTGTTCACTTGGCTCTTTACTCTATAAACTCTAACTTTGTAAAAGGAGAGATTAGATTTTGTGAAAATATTTTAAAAATACCATTTATGTAAGGCATTCAATTCAATGATTTTAAAGTTAAAAATTAACTGAATTAAAATTTCTAACTATATTCACATTTTCTGAAGTCTACCCCTTATTATAATTTATTTCAGAAATACTTCTAGCTACTATAATTTATCTTTTTAACCTTTTAATAAATTGAATAACTTTAAACTTTGCTCTTTTAATTAATTAATTAATTAATTGTTTGGAGTAGTTTCCTGGCTGAGAATCGAACCCAGGCTGCAGTGTTGAGAGTGCTGAAGCCTAGCCACTACACCACCAGGGGACCCCTCTCTTTTCTTTTAGCTACTTCCTCTTTCAGTTTTTCCTAAGATATGCAGTGAGGCTTATTTTATTAATAATTACTGTTCAACCAGGCTGGTCTAGAGGCTGTATTTATCAAACTTTTAGGAAGGTAGATAGGAAAAACAAGTATGCAAAGTTTAAAGAAACAGACTCCATGCAAAAGTATTTTCTTATTAGGTCACTTACATTTTAAGATTACAGTGATGAAAAGTTTAAACTTTTCAGCTGAGGAAACTAAATTTATATAATACATTTTTTTAATCAGGCAGTATTTTATTGATTTTCACTAACCAAACTTAGACTGATATATACAAAAATTTCTTATGAAATTATATGGCATTCAATAAATTAATTTATAAAAATATACTGGTATTGATGGTAATTTGTAGCATATTATTTTTTAAAATGTCTAGCCAAAAATTATATTTATGCTTTGATAAAAATTGTATCCATTTCTCTGTGTTGGGTTAGAGGAACAGTTATTTCCTAGGTGTGTTTTATTTCTTTCCACATTATTTAATGTCACAAATTTCATAGAGATGGAACAGCAGCTGGTGTTGATTTGCTTAAGAGAGCACACTAGTCCTCCTATGTTAACTATCAAAGCATTTGTATCTTCTCCTGGTTAACAATGAAAACTATTTCCTTAGGTCCTGCACAGAAATAGTAGACCTCTAATATCCAGTGATCAATTCTTATTAAAAATTAAAAAGTTATATTACTGAAATAGTGTTTGATATGTAGTTTAAGTTTTATCTTATGTACCTATAACTTCAGAATGGAAAACTAAGAGCTATGAATTACTTTCTTCTTTGTGGGATAGAGTCAATGGAACCACATTTGTTAATTATACAGTAATTAACTTTATGACAATTAGTTAATAAGCATACTCTTTTTATAGTAGATATGCCACTATGAACATGGCTCTCTACTGTATTGATGAGGTACTGAAATAAATTTTTCAGCTCTAGTAAAAACACAGCTTTCTTCTGAGCACTCCTTGTTTTTGTTTAGCCTGTTGACTGAGAATCTTGTATTTTATTATGTTTGACTGTTTCTTTAGGATGCCAGCCAAATTTGTGGCCCACTTCTCTTTAACCATTATATATATTCTAACACATGGATGTGAGTTTAAGTATTTTCATATGACTATTTTCTTTTTCCAATTTTGCCACATAATTATTATTTAATATATTTCATGTATTCATTTTATAAATAATAATTAGATGTTTACTAGAATTTTATTGAAATTATAATATTACCTCAAAAATCTAGAGACCTTTTATTCCTGGAGATTTGAAGTTTTGCTCAGAATATTACTTGTAGAGTAAGAAGAGTATAAAAAGGAGACTGCTGAAGAGAGTCTAAATGCAATGCTTCCACGTATTTTCACTAATCAACGACAATGGAAAAGGAAGAAATTTTCACTCTTCAGTTGGCTTGATAAGGAGGCATTTTGACTGTAGTCAGACAGGCTGGGTTTGGAGTTTGGCTCCACCACTCAGTAGCTGTGCAATGGTTATTAGCAAGTTACCCAATCTACTTGTATCTCAGTTTTCAAGTCTACAAATTTAAAATAATAACAAAACCAAGACCAACCTCATAAAGTTTTCATGTGGATTAAATGTGATTCACACACACACACCCACACACACACACTCAAAATGCAGACTAGTGCTAAAAACATTTCACCTTTTAATATTATTGGTTAACAGATAAATAATCAGGGAACAATGCAATTTGGCAGCACATAGATTCCTGCTGAGTGGTGATATAAAAATACAAATAAATTTATGTCCTAAGATAGAAAGAAATATTCCAAATATATAAAATGATAGTTAAAATTTGACCTAAATAAAAAGCGGGATAAAATCAACTCTTTTCTTATAATAGACACACTATAGATAAATTCATGTTAAAATTAATAAAAGGAAAGAGAAATAATTTTTAATATTGGATTTGAAATCTTATCTTTAAGTTATACTCTTCTTATATTTTACAAATTATATTTGTGAATCTTTAATAAGCAAATAGATCAAGTCTGGTTATTAATTTTGTTGCACTTATCTTTGAAAAAGAGGCAACATATTATGGCATCATGTAAAGTATGCTATATAAAATTATATTTTTGTTATATTTTATGTTCAACAGTTACTGAATCAACTGGTTTTGAGTTTGTGATGATGTCTTTTTCCTCCATGTGTTGACTAGAAACGTTTTATAATGGGCGCAGCGTTAGTGACTAGCAAGTCACAGTGACTGTTTATGACCACATGATTTGGCTCTCAGCATGTTCATGATTCCTTAAAGAAATGCAAGCCAACTGAAATATAATATGAAAACTAGTTATCATAAAAAGCAGTAATAAAATCCATGAAGTTTAATCCTTTTCTAATTTTATGTTTTATGCTGTAATTTTTAAGAGACTTCATTAGATTCAGGGGAAAAGTTTTATTGAAATAAAGATAATGACTCATGTTGAATAATTGCCTTTCCTCCAAATAAGCCATGGTAATTGAAAATTGTGACTTTAGGGTTAAGTGTAATCATCTTTAAAATTATCCTTTTCAAAAAAAAATGATCCTTTTATTGTTGACTAACTATTCAAATGAGCTCTGATTTGAAACAGTTATCTTTTTATAGACCTTGGACAGATTTTTGCTAGTTGCCATATATCCACATTCCCAGTTCGATATTTGTGCCCATAATTTTACTGTCAGAATGAAGTGCAGGCCTGGACTGGTCTTTCTGAGGCCATTCTGAGTGGGACAGAGGTCATCAAATCTTTTTGTGTCTGATTTACACACGCAACATTCCTAGATGCTAGACACTATAGGAAGGCACTACTATTGCAATGAGCCAGTATTATCAGTCTCCTTTTCCAAGTCAAATACCTTTATTAGATGTTAGGAGATGAGATAGGAAATCGAAAGGATGCCCGTTTATGGAATGGCTAAGGCTGGCTGTGTGCTTTGAGGCAATGCTGCTTTTGCTAAGGGAGCTGTACTCCACTCTGAAGCTTCCTCTTCAGAAACAAGCTGACAGCTGGCTCAGTTCTGCTTGGTCACATAGCTGCCCAGGAGCTCAGCTGTCTGTTTCTGGGGATGTGCTCAGCAAGAGGACTGATGAGATTTCATTTAATCAAATTTCACACAGGCCAGTAGTTTGATTCTACAGCTCCTATGCAAAATCCTGCCAAGTCCACTTTATGTAAGTCCTGAGCTGTGAACTTCAAAAGCTGCTGCAGCTGCTTTCTCAGGCAAAGGTTTTTGAGTGGTAAGGCCTTACAGAGAGGGCACTCTTTGCTGTTCATTTTTCAAACACTAGAGAACATACAAGAAGTCGAGCATGGCAAGGGGCAAGTGTAACGTATATTTCCAAGAGACTTGTTATCACAGGCAACCAAAGGTATCAGAAAGCCTCAGGACAGGTCAAGATGCCTAAAATAAGATGATCATCTCCTTACCTTACTTTTGTCAGGTGAAAGACAGATGAATCCCTGGATATAAGAATTCTCTTTTCACTGTGAAGTCTACAAGCAAAGGGCAAGTAGTGGGTTTTAAATAGACTGTCATGGATTGTGCATTGTTGATAACTACTGAAGAGCTCATGGGGAAAACACATTTTTTCCTTGGAAGAACATTGTCTCTATAACAAAATGCATATCTCCCCAAATCACAGTCTCTGTATGATTTAGGCGCTATGGACAAACAGCTTAATTAAAACACATTGGCAATGGTTTCTCTTTTTCATTACCAAAGCCATTCCCATAGCTTTTCCCTTTATCAGCTTTCACTGCATTAGTGGAATGTAACTCCGATAGAACCTAATGTGTTGCTCCTCCAATTCATCTCCCATATTCTTGCAAGAGTAACATTTCTAAAACATTCATTTGGATAGTGAACTCCTCTCCTGCTTAAAACATTAGGTTTACTATTTTTTTCAGGTTTTACTAAGTATGAACTTCAATAGATTCACAACAGGTTTTACCCTCTTTTCCCAGTTTAATTTTTATCACTTATTCCTAATCTCCAAAAATGTCCTCTAGTCAGATGAAAAAAAATTTTAAATAAACACAAACTCTTTAGTTATTTGTAGTCTTTCCTTGATTTATGGTCTTTCACTTTTTGTTCATGGTGCTTTCTTTGATTGAAATGTCCTTCTTTTCTTCTTTGCTGACATTTAAATTTCTATTCACCATATAAGACTCAGTATCCTAAAAACTTTAATGACCTTCATCTTTATTTATACAACTTCATTGCAGTTATATTGAATTTTCATTAATTATCTTTTAATATTCAGTTTGAGAGGTTTCTAGTTTTAGTATGGTGAGTGATTTTCTATTGAAACCTGTACTTCATTTGTGACATTGCTCTGGCAGGAGAAGAGTGGCTCCACTTCACTGCTGCCAGGAAACTGAGATCCAGGGTCGTCACTAGGTTTCCATTGACACCAGAGAAGAAGCTTCTCATGTATTTGGATGGAGGTGACAGTTCTGGTTAGCTGCATTATCTCTTCATTGACCCCACGATGGGCTGACCTCCTTATGCCTGGTCCATGATAAAAGTCCTGAATTTCCTTCTTAGGCACTATTCCAGCAGGGTTGGAGAGGGAGACCTCATTACGTCTGGGTGTGGTGGAAATTCAGGGTCACTGCGTGGTCTTTACTGAAACCACATTAAGGAGGCCATTGTCATTAATGGCCAGAGGGAATGAAAGGCCTAGCCCGCTCCTTAGCCTTTACCGATACCACCTCCAAAAGTTTTCAGTCATCTCATTACAGCCTTGCAATTTTGCAAGTCGAAGCTCCCCACATAGCTTTTCCTAAAGTGAGTGGGAATGAGACAGTTTTTGTTTATTTTTCCGGTGGTATTTGGCTGAAATTAAATGGTTATTGTATAAAAATTTCTGTCTTGCTAGTTAATTGCTCCTTTCCTATTCCTTCAAATAGTGGGAGCAGGCATTTTGGGGATTTTGTTTGGTTTCTTTTGTTTTTGTTTTAAGCACTTCAAAGATGTTATTCAACTTTGCTATGGCTGTCATGGTATCTGATGAGAAATTAATCATTAATCTCATTGCTAAAACCTTAGTATTTAATGAGGTTTTTTTATCCTAATCCAGCTTTTAAGATTGGTTCTTTATCTTTGACTTTAAATAGTTTGCATTATTTAACAAGTCTTTGGGATCTGCTTACCTTTTTTCACTTTTTTCTATATTAGTCAGATAAAATTATTTTTATTGGTTTGTCTTCAAATTCACGTATTCTTTCCTATGCTATTCTGTTCAACTATAAATTTTGTCCTGCAATTATCTTATTTCATTAGTTTTAATTTTGGCATCTAGAATTTCTATATTTTACTAATTTTTATTCTTTCTCTATAATCCAACACACACACAAATATGTATTTATGTATATATGCATGTAGTTTCATAGCATTCACATGTTTACTTAATTCAGTCTCTAAAATACTATTTATTTATTTATTTATTTATTGTATTTAACATTAGGTTCACATCAGAATCACTCTTGGCTGGTGTTTTATTTATATTGAGAGTATGTTTTGTATTCTTGTTTTTTCATGTGTTGGTTAATTAAAGATTGTGTCCTATACATTATGAATGTGAAATTGTGAAGATACTAGATTCTGTTCTTTATCCTCTGAAATCCTTAGTGTTTGTTTTATCAGGCAGCTATCCTAACTTTAACTGAAAAATCTTTCTCAGGGATTGGATTCAGTAATCATTCAGACATTTTGTCCTTACAAAATTTTCTTTGTGTATATTGTACATAAGTGTGATTCAGGTGCCAGTCAGAAATGTGGATGGACTGAATATGGTGACCTCGTTTCTGGTTCTTTCCCTTCTGGAGTCTCCCATTCTCTTTAGTAGCCAAAGTTTTCCATCTTCATTTTTATTTATTTTCCTGGCCAGAAAGATTATTTTTTACTACTGGCATCACCATCTGGTTGTCTATGGCATACAGGCAAGGCTAAAAGTTGCAAAAATAGGAGCTCACTTCATAACAACAGCTTTCCTCCATATGTCTTTTGAGTATGTACTTCTTAGCAGAGACTGTTGGTTCCTATTCCCTCTCCTGTGACTACAGGTACTTGCTTTTGTTCTGTATTTGGATTTTATGAAAGCATTAGACTTAGGGGATAGTCACCCAGGATATTCCATCATTACTAGAAGTCAAAAATTTGTAATCTAGTTTTTAATGAGGTGCTGATCATTATGCTCTAGTCTCTTATGTTTAATCCTATTTTTTTATATTTCACCTAGAGATACTGGTACTAAGCCTCTGAAAACTACATTTCCCTTTTGTCAGTAGATCTCCTATTGGATTTAACAAATAAAAGTCAGCAGAGGGAGAGTAGACAATGTGAGTAGGTGAGAACAGACTTGATTCTTCTTTTTGGTGTTGCAATGGCACCCCCTTATTTATGGGTATAAAATTCAAGATTCCCAGTGGATGCTTAAAACCTCAAATAGTACCAGACCCTAATATACTAGGTTTTTCCCTATACATATATATACTTTATGGCTCCTCTTTGGCATATTCAAATTTCCAGCATTAGTACTCTTGTACTTCAAGGCCATTATTAAGTAAAATAAGGGTTACTTGAACACAAGCACTGTGATACCATGACAGTCAAGCTGATAACCTAGGCATCTACTAAGAAACTAATGGGTGGAAATGATAAACCACTGAACAAAGGGATGATTCAAAAACCAGGTGAGACAAAACCAGACAGCATAAAATTTTATGAAGCTACTCAGAATGTCATACAATTTAAAAGTTACAACTTGTTTGGAAATAAACTGGAAAATTCTGTTTAATATTTTTAGACCCCAGTTAACCGTGGATATCTGAAACAGTAGAAAGCAGAACTATGAGTCATGGGCTACTGTACTACAAAATCACTTTATTATTGGTTAAGTACTGTATTTACCACTGATTCTATTCATTCACCTTTCTTTGGTACTCATATGATCGACTTCGTCATGCTGCCTCAGAGATTACTGAGACAATTGGTTAGGAACCCTTTCTCAGATTTCTGCATCTGTATCTGCACTGATGCATTCTAAAAGCTACTGAGATACTGGCACAGTAGCATCATTTGGTTGGAGTTCCAAATCTCAGGACGTTTCCTCCAAGATTTCAGGTCTGAACAATGCCAGTTGTCTTCCCCTTTTTCTCGACAGTGCTAGATGTGATAGCTGCTACTGTAGGTTTTACTTTAGTGTTAACTTAGTCACCTCTTTTCAATTGTTCAATTATTTGACAACAGCTCAGCAATTTTATTGTATTCAATTCTCTATTTTAAAATAGTATTTCTCAAATAAATCTAAGATACTTAGTACCTTCTGCTTATCTGGACTTTTCAGCATTATGTCCTCCATGTGATAGTGATATTTTGTGATACATCATCATCTTTGAAGACTAAAAATTTCAGACAGCAATAAAGTTGGCATGAACCTGAGAGCAAATAAAAAATGTGTATTATTGGATACATCAGGTAAAAACATTACTTCTAGTGGTTACTAGAAATTGGTATATAGAAACACCACCAACAACAACAACACTGTTTTCCAGATAAGTAGGTTTCTATAAATCACCATGAACTTTGTTTCTTTGCTCCAATAAAGACACCACATACAGAAAAACAGCTTTAGCTGCATTTAGTTTATAACAGCTTATAAAAAAAATCTCTAAAATGCCATTCACTTTTGCCCTATGCCATATAGGTAAGTTAAATAAGCCTTGGACAGTCATCTAACATCTGAACATTTTGATTCTTTTTTGTTTCTTTAATCTGTAAATTCCAGGAAAATTAATAGCAAATTCATTCAAATATTCTTATACAAATGCTAATGAGACCTTCTGACAAATGTAGTGACAGTAGTTTCTAGCAAGAGAATCCTCACCTTAACTATGAAATAATTTTGGTCAGATATACTTGGCTTGTCTAATATTGCTAATGGTAATGATAATGCCATTTATGAATTTATGGGACATGGTTTCCTGAAAATTATGTTGGAGTATGAAATAAAACTTTTTCACTACTAAAACAGCTCTCATCTGTGTAAATTATATACTTTCATGTATCACTTCATGAAATCACGTGTTAAATCTGGGCCAGGGTGCATCCTAATGTAGTCAGAAAGGGCCTCTGAAATGGTATTGGCAATCCTGAATTAATCCTTACTTCACCTGAGTCTTGAGATGAATATAATCCTTAAAATTATTCATAAAGCTCTATATTATATAAGACATGATTTCTGTGAATCTGATTTAATGAAAGGGCTCTTTGTATTACCTCAAAACCTATTGTGAATTATCAAGTCGAGTTCTGTGTTATAATGTGAAATACCAAGATATGATTATAAGGGCAAATTGTCAAAGTTTGACACATCAAGCATTACATATCTCCTTTTCCTGTGAAATAGATTGAATATAAATTGTATGTAAGTGTGTGTCATGAAGTCCATCATTATCTATCTTTTGCACAACATTTACAGTTTATCTATTATCTATCAACATAACCGGTGGTCTGTGGTGGGAGTACAAATTATTTCATGTTTTATAGTATTTGTCTTGATGAAATCTTTAAATTATGTTTATGGGCTTCTCATAATTAATTAATAATGATAAAGTTCTTCATATTTGATAATGCTTAGGCTATGTGACACAAAGAATATACTTCACACTTTCTTCTGTTTACCAATGTTTAACGATGGGAACCAAACTGAAAATATTAAAGATTTCTGGATATCAGTTCATTTTTTGGTCACCAATCACAATATGCCTACAATTGCTGTCATTATCTGTCTTAAAGATTAAAAGCCTTAAAGTTCTCAACACCTTCATTGTATTCACATAATATCTCAGATCTATAATAATCAACAATAAATTATATATTTCGTAGCAGAAAAATAGTAGATACATTTTTATCTTTTCCTTTGAATATCTTCATTATTCAGCTGTAATTTGGTACTTTATATTATTAAACTACTCTCAAGTTATTTAATATAAAATAATATTTAATTTTAGGACAAAAGGGTATATATAATGATATAACTTTCTGCTATGTCTTTTGAATTACAATTACTACATACATAATTTACTGTTACTATAGTAAATGTGGAGATATTGCTATTTTTTTTTTTAATTTCCAAAACACCAATATGCGTGCATGCAACAAAAAAAGAAAATAATTAAAACAACAGCCTATGGGGGTTAAACAATATTTCTTAATAGATATGTAAAAATATTGAAAAAGTAAATGTCTGAAACTGTGATATCCAATTAAAGGTCTAAAAGAAGAGCTGGGATTTCGATATTCTCCCTATGTTACTCAGAAATGTGCAGGAAAAAGGACAATCCTGTACTGAGAGCTGCTGTTGAAGTCAGTCTCATCACATCACTCCAGGTTTACCAAAGGATGACTCCAGCTTCTGGTTATGTGAACAATTACTCATCAGTCATTTATATCACTTACAATTAGGTTGCCTGTTAAGAAATACATTAATTTTCATCAGCCAATTTGCTATTGCTTGGCTTTACTACAAAAATACATCTAAGGGAAAGAGAAAATTTATTTTATCTTCTATAATTAAAAGAAAAAAAACAGCTGGTATTGTAGTGCCAACTTGAAAAATTAGTAGTAGTGTCAAACAATAAAATTCCTTGAACTCTCCATAAATAACTCTTAAGCATGAGAATGTTGGAATGATGATGATGCATGAAATCCTGTTACAGTAAGAAAATAAATACAGATGAGTATGTACTAGTTATTTTTAAAACCCTAATATGTTATAAAATTGGCTTTTTATATTTTTTCTCTATAAGTGAGATAGTTATTAACTAAGCAAAGCATGCATAACATAAATTGTTTAGATGACTGAGCCAGGTTTAAATGTCACTTAGTAATGTTTACAGCATATGGCATTGATAGATGAAAAAGAAAATTGCCATTTCAAGTTGACCTCTTCTTTATCTAAACCAGGGCTATCTTAAGTGAGTTTGGATAACTACCTAAATTAGTCATCATTAAAGAATCATAAACTCTAAAAAATTTGACTTTGTTGTCTTACATTTAAAAACTGTTTTGTAAGGAAGGGCAAAACTCACTAAAATATTAAAAAGTGAGTTTATACATTGTTTTTACTTTTTTTGACATGATTTATGTTTATTAATACAAATTTTTTAGATACTCCACCTTAACTAATCAGTATTAATAGAAAAAAATATCTCTGGCAGGTTATATTCATTATTGCTGAAATTCTCTTGAAAATATTCAGCAGTAGAAAATTTTTCTGTTCTAGGATATAATTCTAACATAGCAAAGATTGTAGTTGCAATAAGAAAGATCTTATATTTTCATAATGCACGAAAAATGTATTGTATTGGGTTGAATGATAAAGTTTATCTCTAACCAGGCTGGATTTACTATTGCAAAAATAGAAGAGGTCAACAAATAAATACATATTTCTCCTTTTTTTCATGTTTAGGTGTTTGTTATATTCTTTAACTCAATCAATTAAATAGTTTTTGGATTTTGCTTGATACATAGGAAGAAATAAAGAGTGGAGGGTAGAGAAACGTATTGAGCACCAACTATTTGCCAATTATCTGAGTTAGGCATTTAACGTAATATTGGAATTTATGTAAGACATAACCCTTATTCAGCATGCTATGGTGGAATTTAAAATATTGTTTGTGGAGAATTAAAACTATTTTTTATTTTAGTTGAACTAGCCTTTATATATGTAGCTCCTGTTACATTAACTTGTTATTTTTATACATTCAGATAAACCTCACAAAGTGAACAAAAACATAATTAGCAATAAATTCCTAAAATAATAATTCATATACATGTGGAAGTGAGTATGTGGACATATATATGAACATGGTAAAGACTAATGAAGCCCAGCCGTTCTTTCTAAGCACAAACACAAAAGCAAAATCACTCCTATAATATATTTCTCTTTATCGACAAATATAGCCTGGTTTAAATTGAAAATATATGCCTTCAAAAAAAGGCTTTGATTTTCTACTCTATTGAGTTGCAATGTTTTTAATTTTTGCTACTTCTTCAACTAGCTCTAGAGTAAGTTTCATAAACTTAAAACATGTGCACGCGCAAGTGTGTGTATGTGTGTGTAGAGCTTCACGAACAACGTGGTGTGTGTAGAGCTTCACGAACAATGTGATTGTTACAGTTGAGCCTCACAAAGCTGCATTTCCAACTCCAATTTCAACACTCCCATCTTCGTGCTTTTCTTCTATATATACTGTGACTCCATACTTCGTATAAGTTTAAAAAAGTAATAGTCTTGAAATAGTTATAATTATAAGTATGGAGAAAAGTGCTTTATACTTAGTGACCACTCTTGCTGTAGTTTTCCATTTTAGCAGAACCAATCTTCAATCTGGCATCAATTTTCCTGCAACTTAAATAACATTTTTTGAGAGGGTTCCCTGATGGTGTACTGGCTAGGCTTCGGCACTCTCAACGTCATGGCCTGGGTTCATTTCCCAGCCAGGGAACTACACCCCCCTGCCCACCCCCCCCAGTAAAACCCAAACATTTTTTAAGAGTTGAACTTCTGAAAATAAATTCTTACACTATTCATCTTTCTGAGACAACCTTCATTACACTTTCATTTGCAAAAGACCTTTTTTCTGAATGTAGAATTCTAAGTTGATATTTGTCTTCTTTAAGCACCTGAAAGATGTTTCTTTGTTTTCTGGTCTTCATTGTTTTTCATGAGAAGTCTATCATTTGTTGCATTATTGTTACCTGCATGTTATGTGTTTTCCTTACTGACCTCTTTCAAGATATTTTTGTTTCTTGTTTATCAGTGGTTTTATTTTAATATTTCTAAGTTTTTCTTTGTGTTTACTTGTTTTGGATCATTCTGAGATTCTTGACTTGTTGGTTGATATTTTTATTAACATAGGAAAATCTCAGCAATTATCTCTTCAAATAATTTCCTGAAATTTCTCACTTGTTCATCTTTTTCACTATATCCTTTAACATGTTATAGCCAAAATAATTTAGATAATGACTTTTTCATATTTATTTTATAGTCCCTTCCTTGTATGTGTAATCTCTTTGTCTGGTTCTGTTGCCTGTCGCTTTTTTTCATAACAATAAATCATATCTTGTCTTTTCACATGTCTGGTAATTTTTGATTGAATATTAGTTATGGCTCTTCTACTAGATCTTCAGCTGGACCAATCGGTCTGTAGTGGGCTAATTTTGGTGTTATATTGCTGTACTTTATTTACATTCAGTTCACCATTCGATTCAAATAAATGGCAGGGCTACATCTCCTCTTTAGTAATAATTAAGATATGAGAGACTGGAGTATTTAGTTCATTTCTCTCTACCACCCATCAAACATCAGCAGACCTGAGAGATGTTTTTCTTAGGCTTCTTTCACTTGTCCAGTGTATAAGGATTTGATGCCAGTTACTTTTTGCAAGGTCTTAGTGCCTAAGGATTTTCCCTTAGTAATCTTCCTGCTGACATTGCACCCGAGTCTAAAAACAGTTCTTTCTCAACTCTCTTGTGTTGTTACTAGTAGTAGAAACTTGCTGCCTGGTTTGAATGCATGGCCTAAATTTCCTGTGAATTTTACTCTTCATTTTCCTCTCTGTCCTCAGACATGTGCTGGTTACTCAACCCTCCTGGCCTTTTCCAAAAATTAAACTAGGAGTTTGCTCTTCATTTGTTACAAATAAATATCACTAGTCCCTGATGCATAATGTGACTACACTGAATTTTTCTATATGTTTAATATTTATAAGCAAACCTGTGTCTTCTTGCCATTTTTCTTCATAAATTTCATATTGGTATTTGTCATGATGGTAATCTCACAGTGAAAAGGAATATAATTAAAGACAATTGCTTTTGAAATTTTTTGAGAAATTACTCATATTTTCCCCAACTGTCTTACTTTACCTAATTGAGTTTTCTCAGTAGCAAAGAATTTAAAAGTTCTATTTATTGTGTGGCATGTATAATGAAGAAAAATTAAACAATAAGAAAATGTCAAACTGATTAAAGAATATTGCCTTTAAATATTTAAATAATGTATGATAGAATTAAAATTTAGTTTAAAAATGCTATTTTAAAATTAAATAAGTATTTAATGTTAACATTACTATGTTACTAAATATCAACTGCTAATATGGTGAATCCATTTTTATATGTTCTTTCTATTCGAGGATAATATGAAAATTCCATTTGAATTGACATATTGCAGTAAAATAAGAAGTATTAACTTTTAAAATATTATTTATGTGTTCATGAATTAAACTATCCCAATATCATTGTTTCATCTTAAACCTCTCTTCCCTAATTTGTAGAAAATGAAAGTAATGATTTTCATTTTTTTGGAAGGGGTATAGGAGTGATTGCTTTTTTATTTTACTATTAAATTCATTGGGGTGACATTGGTTAGCAAAATTATATAGATGTCAAGTGTACAATTCTATAATACATCATCTATGTGTTGCATTGTGTGCTCATCACTCAGATGTAATTTTCATCTTAACTTTGAAGATTTGTAATTTTTGTTTGAGTTAGCTATCACAAGAGAATTTCTATTTAAAACAATTCTTTTACTGGTACATAAAGAATTAGCTTCTGTAATAGATAAAATCTTGAAATCTGAGATTACACAGATTTAGTTTGGATCATTTATGTGATTAGCATGTATTAATACCTATATGCCTTAGTTTCCTGTTTAGAAAATTTTGAAAGTAATTGCAATAATATTTTAAGTTTACTGAGAGAATTAAATGAAATAAAGAATATAAAATCATATAGTTTAATGCCTACGCATTATAATCACACAGCACATGGCAGGTAATATTATCATTAGTATTATAACTATGTCATATATGATAAATATCATGGGCAGTACTAATATATACAGTAGTTGTTACATAATAAAAACAAAAAATAGTAGCCTTCATCATTAGAAGTTTTCACTGAATGCTAAGCACTCACAAGTGTTGAGATAGAATGATTTTATTCTGAATCATACATCATGTGATCTCCAATGAAACTTACTGGCATTTGGGGACATACTTATATGTTCCATTTCCTAAAAACAAATTATTTCTGAAATATATACTCACAGAATAACATTATGTAATAAACATGATTTTTAAAATGTTTGGTACAAAAGAAGGAAGATGAGTTTAGAATACAACATGAGTTTGAACTTTCAACTATTTTCTTGAGAGCTAAATGAAACAACATATATGAAATGCTTACATAATTTTGAGATCAACAGTAGGTGATGAATAAATGCTTTATTTGTTGTTTGTATACATACTATAATACATTATTCCTTGTTAGATTATATTCTCTGAAAATATTAGTACCCTATTTTGTAGTCTATAGAACCTGTCCTAATATTTTACATATTGTAAATGGTTATCATTATTTTGACTATCAGAATAATGACGTTTAATTTAGAAAATGAATCTTCTCATTAACTATGTGAATGCTCAGAATAGGTATCTAATAAAATTAAATTATTTTAGATAAAGATATTTGTATAAGGTGAGCTAACAAGTCTCTTGAGCAGATCCTAGTTTCAGTGGACCATTTCTGATACTGTATTGGGACTGTGCTAATGGGTCGATTTCTCATTAAGCATTGTCTCTGGATTGGTTTGATTATTTTGAAAGGTTGAGACAATAATTGTGATCAGGTTATGACTATTTTCTAACTAGATCTTGCTCAGGTGTTCCCCATTATTCTCATTTTTAAACATCTTTTCTTCAGTTCTCAGATCTTTTCTTCTCATCCAAGATAATCTCTAGAAAGGCCTAACCTGAGTGGTCAGGTAATCACTTCTTTAAGTCGCAGATGGAAACTTTCTCATTGGCTTGGTTTTTATTCCAAATGTAGATGGAAAAATGTAATTATTGTGTAACTTACTTATCCTTGGTGAATAGTATACAGAATTTTGAGGCAAGGAAAACGAATATTTTCTTTTATCGCTATGTTCTTTAGAGTTAATTTGTCTAAATCAAAAAATGAAAAAGAGTGGTTTATCCAGAACAAGAATCTACTATTAATGCGGGCTAACTAAAAAGAAGTGGAAAGTAAACTATGAGAGCACATATTTTATCTCAGAATCTTAAACATTATTAGTTCCTTTCAGTTATTGCATTGTGCCATTGGTGTGGTCTGATAGCTATAACCAGATATGCTTATCAAACCAGAACAATAGGAAGCATACCGTGAATGTGGCATCAGTCATTAGGAAAAGAATAAAGAGGATGAACTTAAAACCTATTTATTTTATGAGAAAACTCATAAATTTTATGGAATAAAGTACATTTATCACTATTCAGGAGACACATTAAGATGCCGAGGTAAGCAGGCATCAATAGTGAATCTTTTAACCCACCATTGCCTTGTTTTATCTTTTACTTTAGTCTTTTCTATATGTAGATGTTATCAAATTCATCATTACAAGCAGTTATCCTAAACCAACCCTATGTAATTATCAATTGTTGGAACTTCTGCTCCTCCATAGAAATAGACATATATTTTAATTCTTAGTGTTCTTGGTATTTTCACTTAAAAAGGGCATATATTTCAAATTTTTTGCCTAAAAATAAATATATAAAGTATATTCCAATATTTTCCTTCATGAGCATTCATAATTCAGAGTTATGAGTTTTCGTGTTTTTTTGTTTGTTTGTTTTTGTTTTTGTTTTTATGTGGGTAGTTCCCTGGCTGGGAATCGAACCCAGGCTGCAGCATTGACAGCCCCAAAGCCTAGCCTCTACACCACCAGAGAACTCCCTTGATGTTGTTTTTAAATAAATTCACTTATTATATTGAAATTAGTATTAATTAATTGCTTCACATAATATTTCTATAAATAAAATGCATTCCAGGATAAATTTCATAGATACATAATATGTTTTTTATTATTTCTTTCTTGAGAGTTAATTTGTCTAATCACTGGAATTATTATTTTCTTAAATAGGATTAAGTAAGTTATCTTCAATATATATAGCTCTGACAATTCATTTAGATTCAACATACACATTTTGTTACACTAAAGAAAAATGGATAACTGGGCATACCATGTAGAAGTTTACATCTGGATATTTCTAAGTTTTAGTTATAGTGTGGTGGGATTTTTCTTCTCATTTTATTTCCCATTAACCCACTTATACTTAAGTCACATCATGTAATTGAACTAGAAAATTATGAAATTGTTGTAAAAAAGTATGATTGCTCTAAAGAAAATATTTGTGAAAATTGGAGTAATGTACTGCTTTACTTGACATGAGATGGCTCTTTCCATTTTAGAATACATAATCAGGTGTGGTCATTCACCTTTAATATTCCTGTTGACTCAGAAGCAATCCATCATTATATTTACTTATAGGATTCAGTGTGTTTTTACATCACTTGTTTCAACTAGCAATTTAGAGGTCAAATTTAAGACTTAGTTATTTCATTGCTGACTTACACAATAAATGTCTCACTTCTACTTACCAAATAATTTAATTTATTTTCTTCTCCTTTTTTTAAGTTAACTTTTCACATTGGGACAGTAAAAGAAAAATAAAAAATATTAAAACCATCATTAGCTAAAATTAGTTTTGTTATGGGAGTAATAGCAATCTCTAAATATGATTTATAGAGCTATTTTAGAAATTTCTATTATTTAAAATGTAGTGTTGCAAAGATTTTTGTGTTATAAAGCAATAATATTTCAATGAGTGAATAAATTGGAGTCAATTATTACTTATTTTGTTCTTCCTATTGTCTCCCAAATCCTATCATAACCAAAAAGAAAAATACAAAAACATTGAGTATTTTTGAGTGCTGTAGGAATTTTTTAAAATTTATGTTATATCCTTAGTTAAAGTGGTTATGCAATTGTGTTAGTACATTACATTGGTTATCTTCAATGAACCACAAATATTCCATATTGATGTTCTTGTAGAGGATGTTCCCTCTTTGCCTAGAATCTGTGATAGGCCAGTGATTTGCTTTAGCCAACTGAATGTGACAGATTGTACAATGTGCCAGTACTAGGCTTACTCTTTAAGAAGATTAGCAGCTTTTTTTATTCTCCACGTACACATTTTAGCTATTATTATTCTGGAGCTTTCAAGTAGAAAGACCAGGTGGAGAGATCACATTGAGACAGGGATACCTCAAACTACTTGTACTGAAAGAGAAACCCAGCTGTCTCAGTGTCTCAGACAAACTAAGATTGCAGATAATTTACCAGTTAAATGTAGCTGCTTGCGTAAGAGCCAAGCACGCAAGAAACTACCAGCTAAGCCCATACTACACACTGAAAGATTCTGAGAAATAAGATCATTGTTTATTAAGACAATACTTTTGAGGCTGATTTGTTACAGAGGATACATTAACTGAAAGAGAAATTGCTCTCCGGTCTTCCTTGACCATATGCATACCTCTGCATATATGTTCAGCCTCTAAATTCCCAGAAGTATGTTGGAGATTTTCAAAATCCCCTAAACATATCTCTTTCTCTAGATGTTTTTGGCCAGGTTCAGGCAGAAAAGAATTGCCACTGATTATTTTTGACAAATGTCTGAAGATACAGCTTTGTAAATGGAGGTGTTGAATTCCAGGTAAATTAAATAATAAATATATTTGGGAAATGGTTTTTTCCAAAGAGTTGTGAAACAGATTCAAATATTGATAACACTCTGGGGTTGGGTTTTTTGAAGAGTTTCAATCCTAGTCTGCCTCCTTCAGTCATGCCAGGCTGCTGATTTTTTAGGCCGCCACAGAGATAGAGATGTGGGGATGGGAGTAGGCCTAGCTGCGATGCTACAAATCCTGCTGCTCCAAAGTCAGCAGTTTTCAAAAATAAACACTCCTCCGATGGTTGAAAACCTTTGGTTAATTTCCAGAGTCCTGAAAATACTGATTTGCCAGTTTTTCTGCTATTTCTCTAGAGGAGTAGATTTACTATTACCCTCATCCTCACTTTGCTGCTTTGCAAGCCCCGCCAAGACTACTTAGAATAGTTTTCTAGAAGAAATATTATTTGGTACAAGTATCTCTATATTGTTCGCTGAAGTTAATTCCAAAAAGGCCATAACAATTAATACTTGTACCACCCATAATGAAGTAATATTTTTTAACATTTGCCAATATGACAGCCCATAAATGCAACTAATTATGTTAATTTTTCCATTTTTAAACCCATGATGTAACACACATACACATAGCTTGCTTAATTAAAACTCATTATAGACATAGATAACATACACATTTATATATTAAGAACATTTCCAGAAAGACTTGGCCTGTGAGAAAGTATACTCTGTCTCCAAGAATGTGTAAAACCCAGAAGGGCCTATTTCTTTAAGACTATCTTTGTAAGTTGTAGAAAATCAACCCAATTAAATGAGATAAAATAATTCAGTCTCACTTAATTGTGCTGCTTCTATGTACGTCTACACTTAAAGGGAATTTTGAGGTAATGTCTTGGTTCTATTCTATATTCTTTAAAGTTTTCAGTGGTTGTCATGGTTTTTCTGAGAAAAAGAATATTTGACAAGATCTAATAGATAAATTTTTAACAGGGTTGTGAAGGGAAATTTGCATAGAGGTAGGCTGTTGGAGAGGGGGAAGAAATAAAAGCTTCAATATAAATGTTAATAAATTGTTTTCCAAATCTAGTACAATTTTCTTTTAACTTAAGATACCTGATGTTTTCTGGTAACTATATATTTAATTTTTTTATACAAATAGACTCTCTCTCTCTCTCTCTCTCTCTCTCTCTCTCTCTATATATATATATATATATATATATATATATATATATATATATGTGTGTGTGTGTGTGTGTATACACACATGGTGTTTTCAATATTACTGGACCTATTATTATAATAACTTCTTATTTGTAATTCTGAGATAGTCCATTAGTTCCTCTGTATTAGTTTTATCAGTTGTAAAATTAGAACTGAATAGCTTGACTCATAATTTGTTATGTGAATAAATAAATATGAATGGACATTTTGGACATATTGGTTATATAAAAACTAGAGTTTCTATTCTAGGAGTGAAAAGTGAGCTCTTTATAACCAATAACTACTATATAATTTGGGATGGGAGCAATAATACTTTTAACACTTCTGTACAGCTTTAGCACCTGGGTATAACATTGTTTTGAGTTCACTTTTTAAAAATATCAAGTTTTTACTTTCTCAAGCATTTGAAGCATAATTTTAAATTAATTTTTGTGTTTTTTGAAGAGATTTGGTGGCAATGCATAAAGTAACTTGCTTTTGTCAACATACTGTAATTATCACATATTTTTAGAGCTGAAGGTTAATGACTCATTTCATGTTCTTAATTAAAAATGTTTCAGAGCGGCATTGAGGTATAGAACAAATGAACAAATTAAGTCTATTCTGCATGATAGTTCATTTACACTTTTAATTACATAATATATATTTAAATGTTGAAATTAAGCAATAAGGTTAATGCTATAATATAGAGAACTAAACTTACTACTCAACTGCTTAGTTTATTCATGACAAAAATCACTTTACGGTCATCTTTTTCCTCTGCTAGTCTTTTAAAATATTCTGGACAGGAACAAAAGTATTTTGTTAATTTTGAGCAAACATAATTGTTTCACTCTTTCATGAGCTTTAATTTGGTGCTTTTTGTATTTTAATTTTTTATTAAAATTGTTATTTAAAATATGATAAAGTACTGCATGTGTCATAGTTTTAAAAATTCTGGATAAACAAATCTTAATTATCATTTTTTCATCTCTCATTTACTCTTTCAATCACCTAGCTATACAATGTTTCTTACTTTCATCCTACTCAATCTTTGTTACTAAGCAACTTTGTTTGTTTGTTTGTTTATTACCATTTATTACTATTCACTTTAACCAATTAATATTTCAAATCTATTCTAACTCATTCACCAGTACAGTTTAGTTTTCTACTTCATTTGTTTCTCATTTTCTTTTAAGTAATTCATTACTCTTTCAAATTCTATGCAAAAATGTAACAATTTAAATTATCTTTTTTTGGAAAAATTTTCAGTAAATAAACAGTGGTTGGGATCTAAGATGCAGGAAAGATTTAGGAAGAAACTATTGTTTGACTTCTCAACCTTTTGGATACTTTCCTGTTGATTCCATGGTTTTCCTCAAAATGTCAGAAAAGCTATTTTTTAAAAATATTATTGGTGCATTTGTTGCTGTTTTACTAAAAGCTGTGGTATAATTGGAAGCCCAGTATTTTCAATTGTATTTCTCCACCTATAACAAATGTCTTCTGTAATTATATGTCAAAAGTAAGAGACACAACACCATTGGTAGATGCATTGGTCTCAGTGCTGTGTGTTTTGGTAAGGGAAGTGCAGCTGCCAGGAACAACTAAATGTATATGGATATGGTATTCTTGAATTTCTTCCTTATGTCAGAGTTCCACTATGAGGTTTTTATTGGGTGAGGATGACAGATTAGTCTATCTGGGTATATTGTAAAATGTTATAAGACTGAGTTTATATGTTTGTAAACTTATATAAGTTTGTGTTTGTAATATAAATTTGTTTCTTTTATATACATGTATATATATATAAAATATACTGATAAAACATGCTCCAAGTTCAGTCTTGTCTGTGTTGGAAACATTTCATATTTTCTCTCCTCTATATGACTACTCTCACTAGTTTCTGATTTCAACTCTCATTTCTCATGAAGCTCCATTGTAAAAGAACTGTTTATTGCTCTGTAAGTATGTTTGAACTTACTTCATGGATTATACCCCTGACACAGATAAAACTCATAGCTTGTCTGCACACTTCCCAGTCTCCTCAACAGCTTGAAATGGAAAAGGCCACTAAAATCTTTCAACAACAATATCTCATAACAGTTGTGAAAGTGACCATGGCAGGATACAAAAGAATAGTCCCAGACCATATATATCTCAAAAACACTAATTCAGAAAGTAAATGCCACAACCTGCTTTACTCACATGTTTTGTAGTCTTATCAGGTTGAATTTCTGATGTACCTTCTCAAAAGAACATTTCCTGCTAGGAAATTTAACCTGTGATTTCGTGATGACACAAAATTCAAGTTGTATTTTCTTATCTTTTTATTGCAAGCAATCTCAACACTTTCATTATGAAGTTTCTCTCACACTTTACTACAGATTTTCTACAAGGGAATTGTGGATGTGTGTGGGAAAAAGGAATTAGGTAGCTGAGATTCACTGTAAAATTAATATATTGGCTCTGTTGTCCCATCTCTGTCTTTATACACTTTTAAGTATGTTTCTCATGAAGCTCCTTTTACTTGTCATCTTAGAAAACACTTTTGGATTATTTTCCTTTCTATCCATCCCCAATATTACTGCCATTGTTCAAATATTCATCATTTCTAATGTATACTTACAGAAGTCTTATAAGCAGTTCTACATTTCTACAATGGATTGTTAACACTTCTGCCACAGTGGTCTTTCTAAAAACATATTAGGTAATAAAGATTTTCAGTTTAGAAAGGATGTTAATGCTCCATTACTTATACTGCTATACATGGCCCAGTATATTGTTAATAAACAAATATTGATTTATCATTCATTATCCAAACATTGGAGAAAAAGACAAACTGGGGTCTCTCTCTTAAGGAAGTTATATTCTAGTGGGGCAACGGAAAAATGCAAAATAAGTAAATAAAACACAAATAAGATGATTTTGCTTAGGAGTGAGCAGAGTAATTTGACAGAGTTTGGGTAGGAATGGTGCTTAAGACAGGGTGACCATGACGGAATGGAACTGAATGACAAAAATCAGTGCCTCAGTAATTTAGAACAAGAGCTTCATAGACAAAGAGAACAGTAACAACAGCCACCTTGACATATAAACACATTTTCTGAGGTCCTGTGTGGAGGCCAGTGTGACTGAAACTTATGATCTGGGATAGCAGGTTGCAAAATGAGTTCATATTAGACAAAATTCTGATCATATAGGACTTTTATAACCAGAGTTTGATTTTTAATCCTAAATGTAATGAGAAATAATTGGAGAGTTATTAATAGAGAAGTGATGTAAGCTGATTTGATTTAAGGAAATCACTGTGGCTGCTCTGAAAAGAACAACCAAAAGGAACTGACCAATGAAGTAACAACAATTTAAGTGGCCACTGTAGCAGTTCAGGTCAGCAATGTTGACTCCTTAGACTAGGACACCACTGAGAAAACAGAGCTAAATAAACACATTTGGAATATAATTTTTTATTATATCTGAGAAAATGCTGATGTCTTATATGTAATAGAGAAGGAAGAAAAGAAAAATCAAAGATGACTCTCAAGTATGCAATGTTATTAACTGGATGGATGACAGAGTAAGCGATTTATTGTAATGAGGATGAGTGGAGTAGCAATTAATTTGGGGAAGGAGAAATCATAAGTTCTATTTTGAAAATGTTTAACTTGCCATATTTTCTAGATATTTAAATAAACAATCAAATAGTCAACATATTTCTGGAATTAGGAAAGATAACAGTACTCCAGATATCATTTTGGAAATTATCAGCAAAACGGTAACACTTGATGCTTTAATTACCCTTATGATACTTCAGAGTAATTATCACTATCTGACATTATATTACATATTATCTTTAGTGTTTTTGTCTATCTTCCCTAAAATTTAAATTTCAGAGAGCCAGGGTCTTTGTCTGTTTTTGTTTAGCAGTTGTCTTTTTAGCTTCTAGACAGTGTATAATACATAATAGTCACTCATTAAGTATTCATTAAGTGAATGAAATAAACAAATAATTATTTTTTGTCTTATCCACTAGTCTATGCTGTCTTTAATGAAAGAAACTGTCCAAGACAAATAATTTATAGTAGATATATAAGAGATATATGTTGAATGTAGTAAAAATTTTATTGGTCTAACTAACTGAGGCCTGTTTGTCTTCTTTATGGCCTAGTCATCTTAGTGTTTGTCCATGTTGGTTCAGCATCACTGTTTAGGGCCAAACATAAATCATTAAGTAGGCTGAACTGTGCCACATGCATTTTTATTAGTACTATAGTATAGGCTTTCATTATTTTCTTTTCTTTTTTTTTTACTTTATTTTCTTATGAAAAATATTTCCTTGAAAAAAATATTACCAGTAACAGCCTTATACAAAACTATATGTGTTTAAAGAGAAATTTTCCAATTTTCAAGAGCAACATAATGGAAATGCTTTGTATGAAGACTCTAGGTTTGGCATGGCTGAATGTTATGGAATCAAAATAGAAATAAACAAAGATAAAAATTTAATTCTCTTCCTTTATATTACAGATATGAAAACAGTGGGGTAGAAATGAAAAGACACATTGCCGTTTTGTGTGATAATAATGAGTAAATTTTATGAAGAGTTTAAACTCTAGGTCCAATTTTATAATTTTTATTTGTACTATTTTTATTCTTATCATTATCCTATAATGTAAATACCCACTCTCATCATCATTCTCCTAATGAAGCAGTTGAGGTTAAGTAACATTCTTGAGATCACCCAGTTTATAAGAGGAAAAGCAGTATTCAAAGCTAGTGACAGTAGAGTTCAGGAAAATTTTCTTGAATGAATTATTGTAATGTATTCTTCATGCCTCCTTGGGCTGAATTATAAAATTACCAATTTACATGTACCAAATGTTACTTTTTTGACATGGTGATAGGTGTCATATATTATAATTTTGCTATTTATAATAAAAAGATAAGACTTCCCCTTTGGATCATGACAGAGGAAATGATACTGTACCTGACAGGCTGTCTGTCATAAGCAAGTATACAACTTAACAAAATATATGAGGTATTTACTTTCATGCCTTGAATATAAGACTGTTTACCACTTTGATCTCGGGAGCAAGAAAAGGTAAACTGAGGCCTACATTTGCCCTAGCTTTTTGCTTGGGGGCACATTCCTGTAGCAAGACAAAATGTGAAGGCCAAGTAGAGCAGCAACCTGAACTCAAGAGGAAGAGGTTGGAGTTCCAGGTGGAGAAAGCACTGGGATTTTCAGAGAAGGCTGCTGGAGAAGGGGGCTGCGCTGAGGGTGCACACCAGATATCTGCATGGGGATTCACGGGGAGACTTTGGTGAAGACTGGGCTTTACATCATTGCCCTTTATATGTTCTAAGATAACCAGTGGAAACCTGAAACTGGATAGTACCGAACACTGTATATGCTATCTTTTTTCCTATACAGGCAAACTTATGATACAGTTTAATTTTTAAATTAGGCACAGTAAGAGATTAACAACAAAACCTAATAATAAAATAGGACAATTGCAGTCATGTATCACTTAACGATGGGGATATGTTCTGGGAAAAGCATCATTAGGTGATTTCGTCATTGTGCGAACATCATAGAGTGAACTTAAACATACCAAGATTGTATAGCCTACTACACACCTAGGCTATATGGTAAAGCCCATTGTCTCTAGAATGCAAACAAGTACAGCATGTTACTGTACTGAATACTGTAGGGCAACTGTAACACAATGGTTAGTATATGTGTGTCTATACAGTAAAAATATTGTATAAATAATAAAAAATGGTACATCTATATAGGGCAATTGCACTGAATGGAGCTTGCAGGACAGGAAGTTGCTCTGGGTGAATCAGTAGGTGGATGGTGAGTCAGAGAAGTGTTAGGTCTAGGACATTGCTGTACACTACTGTAGGCTTTATAAACACTGTTTCACAAGATTTCTTGCTGCTTATTTCTGAAAGATGCAGAAATAAAAGATTGATGCTTCAATGCAACTTTATAAACAGGGATGTTGCCTAGATTGATTAGAAATATGGAGGAGAAACTGTGGTTACCATAACAGTGACATCAGGAGAGAGTAAAAGGTAGCCTGAACATCAGCAAGAATAAGAAACCAAGATGGAAAGAACAGAGGATTATCAAGGCAATGTGTTTTTGGCTATTGCATGTTAGAGCAGGCTTACTTTAAGAAAATGTGTGGTATTCATTCATTCAAGAAAAGATGTTCGACAAATTTGTTTTCTGTTCCATTAATTTTATCTGGCACAAAAACTCTCTCCTGAATTGAATTGATAGAAGAAATAAAATGTATCTATGCTTTACATTATTACAACCTGAAAATATTTCCAAAGTTCATGGACAGGCTGGCTCCACACTACTACAAAACTTTTACTAAAGTGGCACTGACACTTAATATTTGTTAAGAGAGCTCCTGTGGACCTGTGTCCTTGCAATATTTCATCACATGTATGTACCACATCTTTTTTTTATCCAATCATCTATTGAAAGACACTTTGGTTGTTTTCATGTCTTGTCCACCATGAATAATGCTGCAACAAACATAAGGGTACATGTTTCCTTATGGACAAATCTTTTCAGATTTTTTTGGTAAATACCCAGAAGAGGTATTGTGGATCATATGAAATTCTAACTAATGTTTTGAGTACACTTCATGCTTTTCATAGTAGCTATATCAATTTACATTCACACCAGCAGTGTATGAAGGTTCGTGTTTCTCCACAGTCTCTCCAACCATTGTTATTATTTGTCTTGTTGATAACAGCCATTCTAATTAAGATGTGCGGTGATATCTTATTGTGGCTTTGATGTGCATTTCCCTAATAGCTAGTGAAGTTGAGCATTTTTTCATGTATCTGTTCACTGTGTATGTCTTTGGAGAAGTGTCTGTTCAGGTCCTCTACCTGTTTTTAAATTGGATTTTTTTGTTGTTGTTGTTGGTTGTGTGAGTTCTTCATATATTTTGGGTATTAGCCCTTTATTGGAGATGTTGCTCAGAAATATTTTCTCCCATTTGGTTAACAGTTTCTTTTGCTGTGTAGAAGCTTTTTAGTTTAATATAGTCCATTCATTAATTTTTGCTTTTACTTCCCTTGCCTTTGAGGTCAATTTCATAAAATTGTCTCTGACCCTAACTAAGTCCCTAAGTTTAGTACCTATGCTTTCTTCTATGCAATTTATTATTTCAGGTCTTATGTTTAGGTCTTTGATTAATTTTGAGTTAATTTTGGTATATGGTGACAGATAGTAGTCTAGTTTTATTCTGTATCATGCAGCTTTCCAACTTATTGAAGAGACTTTCTTTTCTCTATTATATGTTTTTGACTCCTTTGTTAAAAATTATCTGCCCATATATATGTGGGTTTATTTATTTCTGGGTTCTCAATTCTATTTTATTTGCCCGTGTTTCTGCTTTTCTGTCAATACCTTGCTGTTTTGATTATTGTTACTTTGTAGTATAAATTGAATTCCGGGAATGTGATACCTCCAGCCTGTTCTTTTTCCATAGGATTACTTTAGCTATTAGGGTCTTCAGTGATTCTGTGCAAATTAGATAATTTTTTTGTTTTATTTCTTTAAAAAATACCACAGGGATTCTGATGGAGATTGCATTAAATCTGTATATTGCTTTGTGTAATAGGGCTATTGTAACTCTGTTGATTCTTCTGATCTATGAACATGGAATATCTTTCCATTTCTTTGTGTCTTCAATTTGTTTTAATAATGTCTTATAGTTTTTAGTGTGTGGGTCCTTCACATCCTTTGTTAAGTTTATTTTTAGTTATTTTAGTCTTTTTGTTGTAAGTGTAAAAGGAATGCTTTTTAGCAAACAAATTTAAGTTGCTAATGAAAATAGCATCTAGTGATAAATATTATGAACAGCATCAAAAACTAAGGACAATATTTCTATTTTACAAAGTTTAAAAATAAGTCCTGAATAAAGACCTCATTATTTTATAAACTATGGGAATATTCAAGTCAAAAGCCACCCAGTTAATTATCAGAATCACTAGAGCAATTTTATTGTTCCTAGCTACAATTATGTTATGAATGTAATATACTATATATAATTTCAGAAAATGGCTGTTTTCAGGTAGATGAGAATTGTATTTGAATTTTAAAGACTTAAAATTAATTTTACTTTATTTTCTACCCTGAGATTACAATTGCATTATAACACATTAATTGAATAATGTTTTTAAAATTTTATTGATAATTCTATTATATTTATTCTTGAAAGGAAATATGTTAAGTTTATAAAGTATAACTCATGCTTTTATAAAGTACAAGAATATTTAATGATAATCACATAAAATTTTACAAAGTTAATTTTCTGTTTATGTTGCAGAAGTTGCTGATAATAAAATTTGTTTGAAAATGCAAAAGACCAAGAAATAAACTATTTCAGTTTTAAAAACCTGTACTCCTCTTTAGTGTGGCTTATATAGTCTTCATTTCCTATGCTGTTTTCCCTACTTTTAAAATATTATTTAAAATTAAGACAGAGAGTTGTAATTTGCTTCACAAGTTTATAGCACTGAAAACCTTATATTAAGAGCTAAAGAATGGTTTGTAGGATTGCAAACATGAAAAATCTTGATGTACATTGAAGATAAAGATATCGTTTAGGTAAACATTAAATGTGTTGTTAAACAAATCTATTTCTTGGATGTGACACTTTTAAAAATGTAAAGTCAAATTGTTCATGTTAATTCTCAGATCTATCTTACATGTATACTTTAAAATTTTTTACCACTTTAATACATTAGACTCTAACTTAATATTTAAATACAGTACATGTTGCCTTTTGTAATTAGCAAATTGTAACTATCTCAAATATACTTATGAAAACTTGATAATTTTGTTTCTAAATCTTACTTTAAAAAAAATATGTTTACTCTTAATTAAACATTCCCTTGTTTTCAATCTAACGTAACAGATTTTTTTCCTGGAGCATTTGATGGAATTGTTTTAGCTAAAGATAACCATATGAGATAATAACACTGAAATTATACTAGCACTGAAGGAAGACTTTTGCCTAAGTGTCTCATCATTACAGTCATTATTTGTCGGTGATATTTATTTCTCTTGAGAACAGTGAGTAACACCTTTAATGATTGATATATCTTTTATTTCCTCAGAAGTGAGTACTCTTCCAGTAAGGAGAATGAGCCAATGAATATACATAAAATACATTAAAGTTGTTGCCATGTATTACACATTTTTAGAAATCTTTGGGGGCAAAAGAATATCCTTAGTTATCACTTACAGTTAACCTAATTTTTTTTTTTTACTTTAGGCAAATAATTCCCATAAAAACAATTGACATTATTTTATTCCTTTACTTGAAGACCCAGAAAAAAATATTTGATAAATCAATTATATTACATTCAAAGAAAGTACCATTTTATATTTATTAGTAATAAAATTTTAACTTTAATATTGATTGGGATTCTTGAAAGGGAATTAAATATCTATCTTTCTCATTAGATATTTTCATTTTCCTATCTGTCTCATGCCAAATTGTGCCTGTTTGGACTCTTAGGCCAATAAAAAGTCTCTCTTCAAATAGAAAAACAGAGACTTAATGGTTATACATTGAAGTTACTATTTGTTTTCATTAACATCACTCACCTTTTTCTTTGAAGGTTTCATTATTTTTTTTAATTTAGAGAATACAGGAATAATGAAAGGAATACTTTTTTATATTTTATTTAATTTTAAGAGAAAAATTCAGATTATAACAAATAATACAATATATGTTAGATTGTAACAAGTAATACAAAAAATGTCAAAAATGGTGATAATAAATATCATGTAAAATATATTTATATCAGAATCTCAAGAAGAAAGCAAGGGCTTTCATCCTGAGGTTGAAGAAACACTCCAAGCTCATGAATGTTTTTGGTTATTCTGTAGGGGGCAGCAAAATCCAAATGAAATGAATATCGAAGGCCTCCTGATGGGAACTATTTAGCAGCTGATTTGTACTAAGAGCAAGGGGGTAGAATATACCTGAATTGCTGCAAAATTATCATCATGCTAATTAAAATTCTTTACATTAGCAACAGGGGTGGCTTGTGTTTGCCTTTATCTAATCTCTTCTTTTATATACATAACTACTGAAGCTGAACAAAGTCAGTGAGATAAAATTAACACACAAATTGTTTTTTCTCCCTTTGGGCAGGAAAAATCCTGTTTACAAGGAAATTGATATTATACATAAATATTTATGAAAAAACAACAAAGAGTCAAACAAAATAATCAAGTTTTTATGTAAATTAGCAAAAATAACATTAGGTAAAATACTCGATACGTTTATGAACAGTTCCACAGTGTCTTAAAATAAAACCTTTTTGGAAAATAGAACAGTTTCTACAACTTGCTATCAATAATTAATTTTAGGTTGTTCCAGGTGAGAGAAACTAAAGACTTAACTAATACTGTAAATTAGTTCAAGTTTCCTTTCCATCATAAAATGCTTTCATTTTAGTGTATTGTCAAATAATCTCTCCATTTTCTTCACATTCCAAAAATTTTGTTTGGAAGGCATTAAGAAAGCAGAGGGATACATTATCTTCATTAGGATTCTAGTAGAAAATTTAATCTGACCAGAGTTGTAAGGTAGATGAGTTAAAGTAAAGGGAAACATTTTTCATTTAATGAGATATCTACATGAATTTATAAAATCATTCAGTTTTCAAGATCACAGAATCCAGTATATTTTAGAATTAAATTACACCCTTTTGTAAAAAAATTTACACACAAAGCTCCTAAATTATACCCCTATGTCAAGTTCTTTGGCTTTCATTTTCAGCTATTGATTTTCTTCTAGATATAAGAAAACTAAAAATGTGTGTGCTAATTTCAGATATTGATCACCATAGTTCTTAAGTATGTAATAAAATATGTAGGTGGTAAATTAAAGCACACAATAATGTGTGACAAATGGAGGGTGTATTTTTAAGATGTTAAAATGAAAATAAAATGAGATATTAAAATGAGAGAAACTCAAATAATGCCAAATATGGATGAAATTAAAATATTATTTATTTTGTCTTCTATTTGAAAACTTACATAAATATTTTAGTGCCTCTTTCTAAATTTACAACACTAATTCATTTTCTTTCTATTTGTTATCCCATATTCAAAATAGTTTTCCACTGGGGCTTTGTAAAATAAATTTTATCTGGTATCCAGTGTCTGATTAAATTTCAATGCTTATTTTCTAACAAAAGAAAGTGCAAGATTGGGAGATAAATACTATTATTAAGTTGAGAGAAAACTGATTTATCTTTATTTTTTCTCCTACTATTTAAGATATTTTTTAGATCCAGTTTTAATTTTTATTCTACTGGTTTATTAATATTTTAATATAATTTGTTAATATTAGTCTTTTTCTTTATATAACAGAACAAGTCATAGATAATGTAGAAACCACACAAATAAAGCTTGCCTTTATTTGGAAAATGTGCACCATTTTATAAAATTATATTTCAAAGGAAAGAAAGCCTCATTATTAAAGTAAGTAAAATTCCCATGTTATACTGATATATTTCAATGTGCAGGAGTCATTGGAATGGGCCTAAAAGAATAAGGCTATCTGTTATAGTTTTTAAAAAATTGAAGATGGCAGTGGCAGATCTTTGTTATATTATGAAAAATAAATTGACTTTTTTATAGTTACAGTCTTATTTCTGAAATCACATTGGTTTTATTTTATTGAAAAACTGCTTTTTATGATACAAATTTTTCAGCAATTCATGAACCATATTTTTCTTGTAAGCTATTATTTCAGCAATCAGAAGCTGTTTGCTAATAGTAATAATGTTTCACGGAACTCTTGTTAAAATGAAAAAAGTAAGGTCACTGTAGAAACTTTTTCATAAAGCCAAGTGCCAGATGTCCTTCACTACCCAGACACTCCCCAGCCAATCTCTTAGGATGAGGACATATAGATAAATTGTTGTAATGGAATTGTTTTAAGGAAGCACTCTGTCTGGGTATCTAACCTCGAAGTTCTAACTTAGAAGTCAAATAGACTTGTATACTGAGAGATACATGCTTTGATTTGAAAGTATATGTCCTTTTTATGTCCTTTGTCTTAAAATTCAAACTGTGATTTCGTTAATGACATGGAAAATTAATGCATATATGTAGATGTGCTTGCTTTTTAGAATTCTTAACAAAATACATACTTCACAGCTTATGATGGTCTCCATTTGTCTTAAAATGATATGTAACCATAATGATGGAACTTAGGACAAAATATTCATGGATTTCCTGATGCATACTTCCCCAACTCCCAGAGTACCATTTCCTAAAATACTACTGATTCCTTCTTCCCCCTTTTCCCTCTACCTTTCCAAAATTTTTAGAATAATTTCTGTTTGGCATAATAAGTACTATTTATTTTAATGCTCCTAATTTATTAAGTAAAGACCCAAACTTTCTGACTCCCAGGCTGGTATCATTTCTGCTAATCACTTAAGAACCATTTATTCAGGAAGTCATAACATTATTTTTATTTTCACATTAAAGTCTCAAGAAATGGCTTAGATAATTCTGAGACACATCAGTAAAACACATTCTTTCAGCAATTTTTCCATTTTTTTCTGAAAATGCTACGA
Source organism: Lyroderma lyra (assembly GCA_004026885.1). Lineage (NCBI taxonomy): Eukaryota > Metazoa > Chordata > Mammalia > Chiroptera > Megadermatidae > Lyroderma > Lyroderma lyra. The sequence goes on from PVJL010003618.1 coordinate 129,730, forward strand.
AAGTACCTTTTCAATGGTCAAGTATTCTGATTCATTTTCCAGTAGTAACTATCAATGGTGTGCTAGATTTTATTAAACAGTCTGCATCTATTCATTTTATAAGATTCATGCATTCGCTGGTTGAAGATAAAGATGCAGTAGAGCAAATAAACATAGTGTTACTGTAGGCAGAAAGGATAAGGCCACAGAGAGAGGTGGGGAGGAAGGGAAGGAGGATATGAGGAAAGAAAGGAGGGAAGACATGCGGTCATCCTTAAGTAGAGTGCAGACTGGCCAGAACTAGATTTCGGCGGCTAAGGGCAGATGCAGGATGCCATCTTGCCACTCAATGTGCATTTTATCTAATTGTGATAAATTATAATATTATTAGCCTGATAGCAGGGAAAATCTCCACCTCCTATGTTGCCATGTCAGTGCCAACAAGAGTCAAAAGAAGAAAAAAAAATTTCTCCTCTTGATAGAAAGATGTGTTCAGCGAGGGCCAGTCTGGAAATGCCTGTAACACCACTCCTATGTCCTGCATATTGCATGCCCTCATTCTAATAAATTCCTAAGCCTCTTTGTTCTTTGGAGCTGTTGCTCTTCTCCTGGCTTTCCCATTACTACCATCTTGGGGGTGTACTATTTCCTAGTTCATTTAATAAATTCACTGCTTTCTTGGCTTATTCAATACATCCTTGAATTCTTTCTTGTGGTGTAAACCAAGAACCCATTTTCCAGCAACAAAAGGAGAGCTATTTAGTAGCTGTTTTCAATATAAATTGAATACATTGGATGAAATTTTAAAACCTATTTTAACCATTTTTTTTTTAACAGATAAGAAAAGTGAGAGCCTTTCCGAGTCAGTGGGTTATTCGTAAAGCTGTAGCTATCTTGTAAAAGAACCAGAACCACATTATTAAGTCTCCTTTATCCCAGTCCAGTGTACTAAGAGAGCAGTGGAATGAATTCACCTAATCATTGCTCAGGTATTTGAGGCTTAATGAGGAACTAAATAAAATGATGTTATGTAGAGTTTGCACTCAAATCTCTGATCTGCCACTCATCAGTGTAATATTCTGCAGGTCACCCAACATTGATCCTCATTCTCCTGTCTGCTAAAATAATAATAATAATAATAATAATAATAATAATAATAATAATAATTCAACTACTCATGAAAACATTATGAAGGATTCTCAAACAAATAAAATTAGCACTATCAAATGATCAGGCAATCCTGTTTCTGAGTATATATCCAAAAGAAATGAAAACAGGATGAAAACAGGATTTTGAAGAGATTTCTGTACAGCCATGTTTATTGTAGCATTATTCACAATAGTCAAGATATAAAAACCACCCAAGTGTCTACCCGTGAATAAATCAATAAAGATGTGATATCTATACATACACAGTAGACTATTATTTGACCATTAAAAAAGAAGGAAATCCTGCTGTTTGTTACAACATGGGTGGGTTTCGAGGGCATTTTGCTAAGTGGGGAAATCCAGACAGAGAAAGACAAATACCATATGATATCACTTATATGTGGAATGTAAAAGAGCCAAAGTCATGGAAACACAGAGTAGATTGGTGGTTGGTAGCCTGGTGGTGTGTGTGTGTGTGCGCGTGTGTGTGCGCGCGCTTGTGTGGAGGAAATGGGAAATTTAGGTCAGTATGAAGTTCTGGTTAGAAGATTAATAACTTCTGGGAAGCTAATGTGCAGCATTATGATTATAGTTACTGTATTATTTACTTTAAGTTGCTAATACTTGTATACAACATCTTAAATATTTTCACTACAAAAAAGAAATAGTAATTATGTGACATGATAGAGGTGTTAGCTAACACTAAGGTGATAATCATATTGTATGTGTATTAAGTCAACATATTGTATACATTAAAATCACTCAATGCTATGGATCAATACATCTCAATTAAAATGAAGGTAGTAAGGGTTCCCTGGTATTGTAGTGGCTAGGCTTTGGTGCTCTCACTGCCATGACCTGGGTTCAATCCCCACTCAAGGAACAAAAAAATAAATAAATAAAAATAAAGGTAGCAATAGCGTCTGCCTAATAATGCATGTAGAAATTTCAGCATAGTGTGCTTTACTTGATAAATATGCCAGGAAACTTTTACTGCTGTTACTCTACCTATCGGTGCTATTACTAATTTTAGCCTGATTTACATAATCTGAAATAATTATTCTCTTCACGTAGATACAACACTAATACTTTATTTTTATACTTATTCTAGAAAATTCCATCTCTTCCTCTACATACATTTTCTTCACTATGCAGTACATATAATTACGTATTTTGTTACAGAAAATAAGCACACACCAAAACTTTACGATCAAGTATGCTTTCAAGTTTTAACACTAAAAGACAATATTCAGTTTCTCTATAAAGTTACCCATGAAATCCTTGGAATTGTTAGTCTAAAATGTCTCCATTATATTTACTGCCCCTTGAACTGTCACTTGTGATAGATGATGCTTATTCACAGGGTCCCTATGTGTAGTAAGAGTTTGAGAAACTTTTGTGAGAGGCCCTTTAGTGATCATGGGTGGGTTTTAGAAGTTGGCAAGTCAGATAAATGTCACTTATGCTATTTTTAAATCTTCTTCCATCATTGTAATAATTTGTTTTTTTATTTTGTAGTCCCTAGAGATCTGTGAAGCTCCATTTGAATTAGGTGCTGTCAAAATCATTAAATTTGTCAAGAATTTTAGTTCTTGGCAATTCAATATGAAATTTTACTTGTCAATTCAATATTAAATTTTACTTGTCATTTTTTAAAAAATACTGAAGGCAGTTTCTCCCAAATGGGGGTGGAAATGTCAAAAACTTCTCAGTTCTAACATTTTTAACACTAGATTAATGAGTGTCGATCAATAATCTTATAGCAGGTTATCTTTCCTCCATGAACTGCCATCTAGAAATAAAAATATTCTGCTACACTGTGCAGTTTATTTGTAAATATTTGCATCTAAGAAAGGGTCCACTCTTTGAGTGGAGGACTGAGAAGGTATTTGCCATTGGATGACTTTCTAGCAAATGATAAACTTATATGCTGAAAAGAGGAGCAGGTGATCTTTTATCTAAGAATGCAATCTGATATTTTAGGAAACACCAAATAACATTATTCTAAAATTTTCTGTAATGAAGATCTAAAAGTATGATAAGAAATTCAAACTTCTAATCTTAGATTCAGAAATTTCATTCCTGTCAACCTCTCCTACCCCTGTTCTCCAACATACCTATCTATCTACCTAGTCAAAAATACACAAATTCTCAACTCCAGCTAGATCCACTTTTTCTCCCTAGGGTGTAAGGTCTAGCTATGAAAAGTTTTAAAATAATGACATTAGAGTTTTATTTACTTATCTCAGCTGTGATTCAGGCCTATTGCACATTTCGTGTACTCTTCCCAATCATTATCTCTTTCTAGCCTCAGTAGTACTTAACTAAACATTTCCTTTTGAATTCAGGTTCTTAAATCCAATGTTAACCCAAATTGTGTTTGGCAGACCGGAAGTCTGAGAACACTTTGCCACCATACACCATAAGGTAAAAGCAGCAGTCAAAGGCATTTAGAAGGCTGTATAGCAATCTGACAGAGTAATTTTATGTCAATTAAATATAACAGTGGTATAAAATTGGATGATTGCATTCTGTATGTTTAATTCTCTTCATTTAATTTTTTAGCAATTCATTTTTATTGTATTTTGTTGAAATTACAGCTTTTTTTTTTTTTTTTTTTTTTTTTTTTTTTTTTTTTCTTTTTGGTATGTGGGTAGCTCCCCGGCTGGGAATCGAACCCAGGCCGCAGTGCTGACAGGGCCAGTGTCGAAGCCTTAAGCCACTACACCATCAGGGAACTCCCAGAGCTTATAATACATTAAAATTGTGTTTTGTTTTGTTTTGTTTTTCAAAATAACCAGTTCTTCACCCTAGATAGTTTGAAAACTCTGTTTTCATTCATCTCTAGCTCACTGACTCTCAGATAGTGACATGGTTGTTCCCATGTGTTTGTTCTGTTTTTTTTTACTTTACAATAAAGTAGAGGGCCTGCATGTCAACACTTCAATGAAGTACATCAGTAAGATAGATTGGATTGAACTTTTTTGTGGACTTGAGAGTTGTGAGCCAATTTTGTAGATAAAATTTCTGGTCTCATCTTTCTGATTAGAGAAAAGTCTGATGCAAATTATATGTCCAAGGGACAGTGGTAAAGAAAGTAAAGTAAAATGTAGTTCGAAAAAACCATATTTGTCCCTTTTTTGTTAAATGTAGTGGGGTGACATTGATTAGCAAAATTATGTAGGTTTTAAGTGTATGGTTCTGTAATACATCATCTTTATAATGCATTGTGTGCTAACCACCCAGAGTCAGTTATTTTTCAACATATATTTGACCTCTTTTTCCCTCTTCTATCCTCTCCTCTCCTACCTTACCCTCTGGTAACAACTATAATAAGTGGTTGTCTGTGTCTATGAGTTTTTGTTTTTGTCTTGCTCCTTTGTTGTTTTCAGTTTTATATTCCACCTGAGTGAAGTCGTATGTTTCTCTACTTTTTATGCCTGATTTACTTTGCCTAGCATGATAATCTTAAGATCCATTCATGTTTTGGCAAATGGCAGGATTTAACCTTCTCTTATGGCTGAATAATATTCCATTATATACATGTACTACATCATTTTTATCCAATCATCTATCCAAGGACACCTTGGTTGTTTCCATATCTTGGCCACCATAACTAATGCTGCAATGAACATTGGGGTACGTATGCCTTTACAGATAAATGTGTTCAGATTTTTGGGGATTGTTGGGTTGTATGGTAACTCTATTCTTAATTTTTTGAGGAACTTCCATACTGTTTTCCATACAGGCTGTATCAATTTACATTTCCATCAGTAGTGCATGAGTGTTCTTCTTCTCCACAGTCTCTCCAACACTTGTTATTCTTTGTCCTGTTGATGATAACCATTTTAACATTTGTTCTTAAGGTATGGGGTAGAACGAGCTCATGCAACTCTCTCAGATCTTCTTGAATTGAGGTGGTAATTCTAGGCTTTTTGTTCATTTGTTTTAAATGTAGACTATCAGCATATCTACCTAGTCTCAAAAAAATATGGATTTTGTAGCTGACTTCTATTTCTTCTTTCCATTTTCTACCACAAATAGGCCTACTCGTCCAATTTACTTTTTAACGATTTCTTATGTCTTCCTGTTTCTCCAGCTTCAGTCCAGACTCTTACAATTACTCACTTAGAACATTGCCATATGCCCAACTTGTCTCATTACTGTTACCTTGTGTGTTTTCTGGTACACAGCATTGAATGCAAATGTGTCTGCCTGATTTTTCTATCATTATGGAGCTTACTGAAGTGAGTGATTTCTACTTCTTAAAAGATCACTCAAGATGATTATATCAAGGGCTGTAAAAGTCAGAACAAGACACCCTGCATATTTTTGGAAGCTTTTAAATGCAGTTTTGTGTCAACATGGCATCGAGCCTTGTACCCTAATAATGTGATATCAGTGACAACTTTAGATCTCATACTAAATGATAGGTTGAAAGGTACCAAGTGCTTTGTAAACCTTTATTTTGAATTGCTGAGGAAAGCAGAATTTGGTGACAGTTTCAGCTCTGTAATCATTCTTGGGAAATAGTTTGTTGAAAGAGATTTAATCTTTTTCTCTATTTAAGAATTGTGTAAATGAAATAAAAGGAAGTTCTAGGATTTCTTATTGCATTTTAATTTTGGAAGACTTTGTATGCAATTATTATTTTGCTTAATAACTCTTAATAATAGATTGTTCTATCTTATTTCAAATTACCACCTGCAGTATATCCACTCATAAGACCTACAAAGTCCTTTTGAAGAAAGACAAACTGTTTCTGTATTCTTCTAACCTATAATCATCAAGATCAAAGACTAAAATGACAATGTGGGTGGAGAAGCAGATGGGATTTGATTCAGGACGTGGAAACCAGTGGTTCTCTATAGCTAGAGAATATCCTTAGCATTCTTCAAGAGTATATACTGCAGTGATTTCATACTGGAAATCTGACACCATTATTTATGTAGTGCTTATTGGTTTTAAATCAGAAATTTTGACCTTTTTTCTGACAATATGAATAGACATTTTTATCCCAAACTCTTATAAAAAATATAGATAGCCAGAACCTGACTTTTATATTTAGGGAAAAAAAATTCCATTTTTTTAGTTTAAATTTTATTTCCTTCTGCTGTTCACATTTTGAGATATGGATCAAAGTAAGAGATTAGACAGAATTTCTGAGCTCTTATTGACTAGACTCAGTGAGATTTTCTACTCAGAAGAATGGCCTGGGCTGAAATAGAAGAAGCTTCTTCTGGTTCTGATATTTTAATCATGTATTATATAATTCTAAAATAAATTATAAACCATGGCTTAATTTAAGTATAAAATATTATTTTAAAGAGTGTCTAAAGAAGACAAAGCATGTCAATATAGTGTGTAGAATTTCATGAAGAAAGGCAGAAAATAAATATAGAGGTACATAATATCTTCATAAATGTTTTCAGGTTTTTTGCATAGATAAGCAGAAGAGGGATTGCTGGGTCATATGGTATTTCTATTAATTTTTTTAGGACATTCTATACTGTTTTCCATAGTGGCTGTACAAATTTACATTCCCACCAGTAGTGTATGAGGGTTTCTTTTTCTCCACAACCTTTCCAACACTTGTTATTCCTTATCTTATTGATAATACCCATTCTAACAGTGTGTGATGGTATCTCATTGTGGTTTAGATTTACATTTTCCTAATACTAGTAAAGTTGAGCATCTTTTCATATGTCCATTGGCTGTTTGTATATCTTCTTGGGAGAAGTGTCTGTTCAGGTTCTCTGCCCATTTTTAAACTAAATTGGCTTTTTTGTTGTTATTGTTGGATTGTATGAGTTCTTTATGTAGTTTGGATATTAGCCTTTTATCAGAAATGTTGTTCATGAATATATTCTCCCATTTAATTGGTTGCCTCAGTGTTTTGTTGCTAAGTTATTTTCTCATGTACAAGCTTTTTAGATTGATATAGTCCCATTCACTTTTTTTTACTTTTACTTCTATTTCATTGAGGCCAAATTCATAAAAATCTTCACTAAACTCCAAGTCGATAAATTTAGTACCTGTGCTTCCTTCTGTGCAATTTATTGTCTCAGGTCTTATGTTTAGGTATTTAATCCATTTTGAGTTGGTATTGGTGTATGGCAATAGCAGTCTAGTTTCACTCTTTTGAATGTGGCTTTCCAATTTTCCCAGCACCGTTTATCAAAAAGGCTTTCTTCTCTCCATTGTATGTTTTGGATCCTATGTTAAAAATTATCTGCCCATATAGATGTGGGTTTATTTCTAGGTTCTCAGTTCTGTTCCATTAGTGAATGTGTTTGTTATTCTGCCAATAACATGCTGTCTTAATTATTGTCACTTTGTAGGATAATTTGAACTCATGGAGTATGATACCTCTGGCCTTGTTCTTTTTTCTTAGGGTTACTTTGGCTATTTGAAGTCTTTTGTGATTCCATACAAATCTGGTGATTTTTTACTGTTCTCTTTTTTAAAATGCCATTGGTATTTTGATGAGGATTTCATTAAATCTTTATGTTGCTTTTGGTAATATGGCCATTTTAACTATGTTGACTCCTATTTCATGAACACAGGTATCATTCTATTTCTTTGAGGCTTCTGCAATTTCTTTTAACAATGTCTTGTATTTTCTAGTGTATAGGTCCTTCACATCCTTTGTTAAGTTTATTCTCAGGTATTTCATTCTCTTTGTTGCCATTGCAAAAGATATTGTTTATTGATTTATTTATTTCAGAAATGTCATTGTTAGTATATAGGAACACAATGCAGTTTTGTACATTGATTTTGTATCTTGCAACTTTACTGTATTTATTTATTGTTTCTAATAGTTTTCTGGTGAAGTCTTCAATATTTTCTATATAAAGAATCTTGTCATTTGCAAAAGTGACAAATTGAATGCCTTTTTCCTTCCTAATTTGGATGTTTTTAATTTCTCTTGCCTGATTGCTCTGACTATGACTTCTAATATTCTGTTGAATAACATTGATGACAGGGGGCATCCTGTCCTTTTCCTGATTATAGAGGAAAAACTTTCAGTATTTCACCATTAAGTATGATATTAGTTGAGGGTTTGTCATATATGGCTTTTATTATGTTGAGGTACTTTTTTTCTATACCCATTTTATTAAGTGTTTTAATAATAAATGGATGTTGTATCTTGTCAAATGTTTCTTTCTGCCTATATCGATGTGATCATATAATTTTTATTCTATATTTTGTTTGTATAGTATATCACATTTATCAATTTGCATATGTTAAACCATCTGGCACCCTTGGAATGAAACCCACTTAACTTCACTAGCTATTAGGAAAATATAAATCAAAATCACAATGAGATATCACCTGACACTTGTTAGAATAGCTGTTGTCAACAAAATAAGTAATAACAAGTACTGGAGAAAAAGGAACCATTATACACTGCTAGGGAGAATGTAAATTGATACAACCATTATGAAAGATAATATGGAGATTCCTCAAAGTATTAAGAATAGAATTACCATATGACACAGCAATCTCTCTTCTGGGTATCTACCCCAAAATTCTGAAAACATTTATCAAAAACATTATTCAATAGATAACTGGATAAAGAGGCTGTGGTACATATACACAATGGGATATTACTCAGCCATAAGAAAAGATGAAATCCTGACATTTGCAACAACATGGATGGATCTTGAGATTATCATGCTAAACAAAATCAGAAAAATTTGAGAACCATATGATTTCACTCATATGTGAGATATAAAACTGAAAGCAACAAACAAACAAAAACTCATAAACACAGACAATGGTTTAGTGGTTACCAGTGGGTAAGGGTGAGGGGGGCAGTAAAAGAGGGAAAAGCAGATCAAATATATGGTGATAGAGAACTGACTCTGAGTGGTAAATATACAATGAAATGTATAGATGATGTATTAAAAATTATATACTTGAACTTACATAGTTTTACTAACCAGTATCACCTCAACAAATTTAATGATAAAAAGAAACATAGAAATTATTAATGAAACGATACAGATTCCTAAAAAATGTCACTTAAATTAATAAAAATAGCAAACTATTTGTGAGTATTATGTACTGACACTCTCACACATGCTTCATATATATTAACATATTTAATCCTCAAAACAAATTTTTATTATAGGGTATTTGTTTTTTCACTTTTTGGTATGTGGGTAGCTCCCCGGCTGGGAATTGAACCCAGGCCACAGAGCTGACAGCACCAACGCCGCAGCCTTAAGCCACTACACCATCAGGGAACTCCCAGGTATTTTATTCTATATAGATAAAGGCACTGACACAGTGAGAGAGTAAATTATTTCCCAAGGTCTCCAAATAGAAAAAGGCAATACTGAAAGTGGACGAAACATATTTGTATTTTATGTTCTTCTATGCTTGCTCTAATGATTACATTTAGTATTCTGCTTTGTATATATTACACATCTAAAAAAACTAATTTGTTATTTAACATGACTTTAATTATTTGAAGTTTGTCCCACCCTCATGTGGTCCAGGACATCTTCGAATGTGGCCCAACACAAATTCGTAAACTTTCTTTAAACATTAGAAAAATTATGCACAGACCTTTTCTTAGTTCATCAGGTATTGTTAGTGTCTTTTATGTGTGGCCCAAGGCAACTCTTCTTCCAATGTGGCCTGCAGAAGCCAAAAGATTGGACACACCTGATATACTTAGAACTTGCCTTAAAAAGTAAGAAATGCCTTTACATGATCTGATTTTTTGTTACTTTAACACTAATACAAAAATAAAATTTTGAGTTGTTGTAATCTGAATATTTCATGAATATTTTCCATTGTATAATATGTTAAATACATATGCACATTTACATACAACCACTTTACAAAAAGTCACGGTATAGCTGTGTATGCTTGTATGAATGTGTGTGTGTGTGTGTGTGTGTGTGTGTGTGTGTGTAAGAGAAGAAAGATGAAATCACTCAAAGGGCATTTATTTATATTGTATGAAAGCATGAAGTTTATGATACATGTAGGCTATGAGTGCATATTTTTTTCCATCTTTGGGATCCCCTTCATCTCATCTCATCTCATTTCATGGTATGACTGTTTTCATAATTTTTATGTACTTACATGTTTTCTCCTCATGGAGTCTTTTTCTGTTTAAAATAGTATGTCTAATCACTTATCCAGCTTTGTTTCTTTTCACATCACTAACAACTACTTGAAATATTTAATTTGTTTTCCCTCAGTATCATCCTCAATTAAATTATAAGCTCAAAGTAGACAGAGACTGTCTTTTTAAAAAATGTGATGTCAACAAACTTGTGATGAGTAGTAAATAAGTCCTAGAGAGCCAATGTGCAGTATAGTGAGTATAAACAACCGTATAGTATGATAATAATCAAACTTGTTCAGAGAATAGGCCATAATTATTCTAACCTATTCCAACCAATAAAAATATATAATAATCATGTAACATGATAGAGGTGCTAATTATCTCTGTAATTATAATCATATTATAATATATAAATGTATCAACATATTGTACATGTGAGATTTACACTATATATCAAATATATTTCAATAAAAAAATAAAATCCTCACAGATGGTAGATGCTCAATTAATGTTAGGTGATGGATTAAATAGTGATTACTACCATACCCAGATGTACTTCAGTGCAATAATCATTACAACTTCTTAAAATCAAACTAGGTAGTGATGTGTATCTCTGGAGACAACTAATCCAGAATGAGTCTGAGCCTGGTTTTTAATGCTGACTCTAACTCAGAATGACTAAAAAAAGACAGCATTGGATTATATTGGCTGGTAATGTGTGACTACTGAGCTGTCATTAAATTAGCAGTGAGGTGCAGTGACAGGTGTACTGGAACTATAAGCAATATCAAATATATCCAGGACATTATGCAATGATGAAGCAATAAAATGGTCTTCTCTCTGAATGTAATATTCACTTCTGCCCCAAATCAGAAAATATACACATGTGGATTTCAGCATACTGACAATGACATGACAGAAGTTGGTTAAGTTTGTGCTAAGGCAGCCCCTGGCAGGGCTCTAAATTTAGTCATCTCTGACTGCAAGATACTGCTGATAAAGCTCTCAACTTAGTTTGCATAGCAATCCAAATATTATCTCAGAAGAAACTTCTAAATAGATATTTAAACCAAGATTCAACAACATGAAATTACCTGTTCAATTTTCCTGTTGTCATCAATTTGTAAGTGTAGCATGATTAAAATTAATTCTAAGTTCATGTGCGTTTAATGCTAAAACAAAAAATCCACACATCTCTAATTTTAACAATACATTTCATATTAGAATTAGAGACAAAGTTGAAAAAAATCAGAAAAGTTTAAAGGAACTTCATAACTTTGGTGATGGGTTCCAAAGGAACAATATGCAGTAGCGTATCATTCCTTTTCCCACAAGACAAGAGCATCTCCTATCCGATTTGCATCAGTTCAATCAAGCATTCAACTTTCCTTAATATTCAGTGTAAATGTTTCTTTGTGTTAACAAAGTGCTGTGGTTGAGAAATACTCTTGTTTCTCCTCAATTCCTAGGCACAGGGTTACACTATCATGCTCTTTAATGTTAGATGTGGCCGTATAGCTTGCTGTGGCAATGAAATGTGAACACAAGTGATGTCTGTCATTCCTGGGTTAAATATTTGAGAACTAGAGTATCATTCACCACACGCTTTTTTTCCTGCTATTTTAAAAATGTTTTCTGTTACCAAAGTTTAGTATTCATATTATAGAAATTAATAAAAATTATATCATATGGTATATATTCTTTTGTCTGGTTTCCTTCATTCTGCATAGTTTGAAATCTATTCACTTTGTTGAATATCTCAATAGTTAATGTTTTACAAAATTGTTGAGTAGTAGTCTATTGTACAGATATAGAACCATATGTTTACCTATTCACCTGTTGATTGTTATTGACATTAGGTCATTTCTAATTTTGTCTATTAAAAAATTTATGAACATTCACATAGAAGTCTTTGTATGGACATGGGCTTGTATTTGTCTTGGCTAAATACCTAAGAAATTGTCCATCTATTTTTCAAAGTGATTGTATGTTGCAGCCAGCAGTGTATGAGAGCTTGAGTTCTTCCATATCCTCACCAAATATCATACTAATATGTGCTTTTAATTTGCATTCTTCTAGTAATTAGTAATGTTAAGCATATTTTCATGTGTTTATTTGTCATTGGCGTATCTTCTCTGGTGAAGTGTCTGTCCAAGTTTTTCTCTGACTTTTTATGTTGGTTTGATTTCTTATCTAGTTGGAGAGTTATTTAGATATTCTAGGTACAATTTATTTATCTCATAAATAATCTGTAAATTTTGCAGTCTAGCCTATTACTTGTCTTTTGTTCCTCATAATTTTTTAAGAGCAGAAACTTTTAAGTTTGAAGAGGTCTAATTTATTAATTTTTTTCATAGATCATACTTTTGATGGTATATTTAAATTGTTCTTTTGCTAAATAAACCCTGATAGCAAAGATTTTAATCCTAATTTTTCCTGAGATATTTTACATAAGATTATGTGTTTTTTTTAGTTAACTTTTGTTTACAGCCCAAGTTATGAATCAAGATTGGGGTTTTTGATATATACATACTCTAATTGTTTTAAGGCAGTTTGTTGAAAAAAATTATTCTTTATCCAATGCCATGACTTTCAAATTTTATTAAAAATTACTTATCTTTATGTGCCAGTTTATTACTCTATACTCTCTATTTATTTTTCTTTCTTTCTTTCCTTTTCCAGGGGAGAGCATGAACACAGCCCCCCACTACCACAAATTATACAGTCAAGTTTCCCACATTTGGGGAAATCGCAGGGGTCAGCACATCTAGAGTGCAATGGATAAGCCTCACCCTGGGAAAATAGCCTTTGTGATCACGGTATCCCTCCTGCCAGGTAAGTGTCCCCATTTATTTTTCTATCATGAAAATATCACATGGTCTTGATATATTTTTATGTGATTTTTATTTATTTTTTTTTAATTCATTTTTATTGTTAGACTTATTGGGGTGACATCTGTTAGCAAGGATTACATAGGTTTCAGGCATACAATTCTACAGTGCATTGTCAGCTTGTTGTATAATAAGTTCACCACCTAATGTGACTTCTCTTTCCATCACCTTATATTTAGCTTCCCCCCTCCTCTCCCACCCCCCTCCCCTTGATTTTTAGAACAAGTCAATATTTACAAAAAATTACAGTCAGATCCTGATTGGGATTGTATCAAATCTACAGATTAAAGTCGGAAGAATTGGCATCTTAAATACATTGAGGCTTCCTGCACATTAAATCAAAATTATCCCTCCACTTATTTTTATTAATTATTTTGACAGTTTTTATTTATTTTTGAAGTTTAATTTGGGGGATTTTTATACTTTTAAATTCTTCAACTCTACTTATAGAACATATGAAGTAAAGTTATAATAACTGTTTTAAAATACTTTCCCTCTAATTCTAACTACTGTGTCACTTCTGGGGTACTTTGATTTGATTGATTTTCTTTCGAATTATGGAATGTATTTTCCCGTTTCCTTGAATACTTGGTAATTTTTTATTTTATTCCAGACATTGTAAATTTTGCACCATTGTATAGTGGATATTTTCATATTTCTATAAATGTTCTGGATCTTTGTTCTGGGATTCATTTATTAAGACATGGCTTGTTCCTTTGAGGTCTTAATTTTATTATTGGTTAGTTAGCTGCAGAACGTGCCCAGGAAGCAAATTATTTCCCGTTCATGAAATACAGCCTTTCTTGAATTCAACCTGTTGCATCATAAATTATGAATTTTTTATGCTCACTAGGGCCAGGAATAGTAAGGCTGGTGGGAACACACACTATTCCTGGTCCTGGTGAGCACCAGACACTTTTCTCTCTAATGCTTTTGGATAGTTTTGCACCTAGCCTGGGGTGATTTTCTCACACATATACAATGACCAGTCTTCTGTTGACTATTTGAGGGGGGCTTCTAAAACTCTCTGGGGTTTTCTCTCTTGCAATCTTCTCTGTGCTGCAAACTGTATTGGCTTAAAGTCTCCTGAGACTTTCCACTCCATTTCTTGGAATCTGTCAGGCTGCTATTTGTATTTTGTGAGAATATTCTTTCTAAAATATAAAAATGAGACTGCAATTTCCCCACTTGAAATCTACTTTGTAAAAGGCTTAGCATAACCTTTAGGAGTCCTCATGATTAAGTTCTTGGCTACTCCTTCCCCTTTACATTGTTACACTCTGACACAGAGCAAAGAAACCTAACCACTGCACATGGTACAATCTCTCTGAGTGGATTTTTATGTAATTTAATATTTTATATATATTTTAGACTTACAGAAATGTTGCAAAAAATAGAGATTTCCCATATTCCCTTCACCACACTTTTCTTAATCTTAAAATCTTAGTATGACTGTAGTAGAGGCACCGATACTAGGAAATTAATATTGACACAATACTACTAACTCAGCTATCAAACTTACTCCAATTTTACCAGGTTTTCTACTAATGGCCTTTTTTCTGTTACAAATTTCCACCTTGCATTTAGTTATTATTTCTCCTTAGATTTAACTTTTTTTTTAGTTACCAGGTCATTACTTTATGACCTTACCACTTTTGTAAAGGACTGGCCAGTTATTTTAAAAATCTCTCCTTATTTGATTTTATTATTTTCTAATTTTTAAAATGAGGTTGTGCTTTTTGGAAAAGACTACTACAAAAATGGTACTTTTTTTTTTTTATCATTTAGGGTATTGTATCAGAAACTTTATGATGTCAAAATATTTTAACACTGATAATGTCAACTTAGTCTTGATCATTTGCTTATGTTGGTATCTGCCAGGTTATGCATTTTAAGATTACTATTTTTCCCTTTGTAATTAATACCTATGTTGGGGTAGATACTTTAGGACTAAACAAATACCCTATTTCTTCACACACTTCTGCCCGCTAATTTCCACAACCCTTAGTGGTCCTTGTATGAAACAATTACTACTATGGTGTTTACCTGGAGTTGGTTTCCTCTTTCCTTTATTTCTTTAACATTTGTTAATTAGAATTGTTCTTTAAGAAAGAGCTCTCCCTTTCCCCCCGTTTATTTATTAGATATTCATTGTATCAGTATGACTCACTTATGGATATTTAATTCTATGGTTTATAATCCAACACTATCCTTATTTTATTGTTTAAGTTGTTTGGCCATTAGGTTCTGCTTTATGTTGATTCCAGTATCCTTTTTTTTTATGCACCCATTCTTTTTGAGAATTCTTTTTCTTACCTTCTGGCACCTGAAGATGAAGGCTCATCTTACAATTTTTCTTGCCCAAGCCCTAGACTCAACCATTTATTTAAATATGGAATCTAAGTTTCTTCTTGCTGCTGCTGCTGCTGTTGTTTTTAATTGGAGAATGGTATTTAGGAAAAAAAAACATTTTTAGTTGTGCTCATTGCTACTGGGGTATTATTAATACCAACTCTTGTCAGTGGACAGAGCTAGAAAATACATGGATGTATACAAATCCATGCATATACACATACCTAAATATCTGCATCTATATTTAATCTAACAGTCAGCCATCTATCATCTGTCTAATCTGTCACCATGAGTTCATATTGACACTTTCAATTCCATCATTTCAGCTTCTCCTTACATATAACTTCTTTCTCATACATATATTTGCCTCTTATTATCATGATCTATGTATTTGTTTAATGCTAGCATATAAATAATTTCAAAAATGCTTATTGTCTTCCTGGATACCTATTTAAATAATTTTTATATAGATTACAGTATTTATTGGTGAAATCTTTACCTTTAAAAAATAACTTAGATTCAACGATGTGTTCCTCATTTTTTTTCAGTATGGTTATGTTATTGATTTCTAGTACAATTATGTAAATTTTTTACTCTTATATTCTGTTTTGCTTTCTCACCATGTCCTGGTAGGTTTTAATTATGTGTTAATAATCAGAGATATACAAAGAATATATTTAATGAAATGTCACTGCTTCCTCATTTCTACTACCCATTCCCATTCTTTTCCTTTTTCCATCCTTTTCTACCCAATCCCTGTAGGTAGTCAATATCTTTCTAAAACATTTTCCATTTCACCACTTTTATTAATCTGTATCCTTCTTACAATTTATAGTAACTATTTTAAAATATTTTTGGCCTAGAACCATGCTAAGGATTTTCTAGGTATCACTTGGATCATCACAAAAATTCTATGAAACAGATAATATTCTTATCCAAACAAAAGCTTAGAGTGTAAAGTAAATGGTCATTAACACACAGGTTTTTCAATGGCCAATCCAAAGGTTATTTGATTCAGATCTGTTTGATTCAGAAGTCTCAAAGATTTTTCAAGATCCAAAAATAAGTCTACACTGAAGCCTTTAGTGACCTTCCAGGACAATGTAAATTAAATCTCGGTATCAAAAAACAGTTTTTCCAGAGCAACTGGGTTTTCTTTGCTCCTAAGTGTAAAAAGAAGAGCCTTTTGGATAAAGATTTGAAAGTGAATTATTAGGTACTGCAGGCTTCCTTTTTGCTGGCATCAATGGAACAATAAAACTTACAAATTATAATCCTCAGAGATAGCCACAGACCTAACTTGACCTCCTTCTCAAAACTAGCTTCCAAAGAAAGTATGGAGTGAATTATGAAATAAAGGAAGTAAAAAAAAATTTCTTAACTAGAATTCTTGATATCATAAGGCCTGAATAGTACTATGTAGATACTTTAACTTTTTTCTTAAAAAGAAATGTTAAGTTCATGAATTACTTCAAACCCTTCACACCCACCTGTGGAGTGATGGTGGGGCAAAGAAAATAAATTTTTCTACATATTTAATGATATTAAGGGATAGAGAAATGAAATGGAATTTAAGAAGACTTAATGTTCACTGTATCTATCTTAAATTTTTTTTTTTTAATTTTGTAGTAGTAAATGAACCTATGATCAGGAAAAGTTGTTTTTCTCTATTCTTTTTAATTTTTCTGTTAAGTCAAACACATTAGGTCACTAATATAGTTACAAATAATTAAGACCTTGTTCTGTAGGAGAGGACAACGACAATAGCTGCCGCTACTGAGGGGACCCAGCCTGCTTAGCAAGCCCTGGCTCAGAGTAGGGCATTGCAGGTCCTCCGTGGTGGCAGAACCCTTTCAGGTTGGACATATTGCTCTTTTTGTCTTTAGACAGGCTGTGCTGCGTTTACTGACTAAATCCATGGGGAAAAAAGTGAGAACTGATTACTGAACAAACAATCTAGTGTATAGCTGTTTAGAAACGCACTACTCCTTCTAGTAAAGCCAAGAGGATTATTATTGGCTAAAGCGAATGGGGAGATTTATTGCAATTAAAATTTTTATTTTATACATACCATCCTTATCCTTAAATGGCAAGGATAATTGTATCTTCCTATCTTACATGTGAAAAAAATGTTGCTTTGTATTTCCAAAACTAAAATTATGTCTGATTCAAAATAACAAATTAACTTTAAACATTGTAAAATTTTCTCATAGTTACCAATGAGGTTTTATTTCTATACCCAGATCATGCAAAAACTAAATCTTGGAAACAGCAAAATCAAAGAAGGAACCTCAAGTCCAAACAGGTTATTATAGTCTATGTAATGATCATAAGTTATCATAAAATATACCTAAACTTTTCTTTTTATTTCCTTCTTGCTCTGCAAGTTATATTTTTCAAATTTATATTTAATGTTCAGCTATATTACCATAAGAAAAATATTTGTAATTCTTATTGTATTTTCTATACCTGACTTCTTTTTTGTACAAGTTCCTATTTTAATTCAGTTATTGAAATAGTCATTTTCACAGCAATGATCAACATAAAAATTATCAACCAATGCTTGACAGAAAAGCAAATAAGTGTTTTTGCTTTCTAAAATCGTGTATACTATATTTATTTTAATGATCCATATAGTTATAATCTTATCAGTACATAAAGAAAAATCTTGTAGTTAAAAATTGAAACTTAAAAGTTATGGTATTCCTCATTATGTTCTGCTATTTACAAATAGGAATCTAAATTCTATATGATTTTTGGATTTCTGACTAATATTTTATATGTTTGCTAGTTGCTTTATTGTATTTCTCTTTTTTCTTACTTTTTTCATTCTTTTTCTCTTCTGCCAACTGACAGATACCTATTTTCCTATTAAAAAACACCTGATAAAATATGTTCTTGGAGATTAATATGAGAAAAGTGCCCTAAGTCTGAGATGTATTTGCATAATATGGAATAAAGTATGCTTACTTATCATCTATCACCTGTTATTATAATGGATAACTATTATAGATGCACATAACATAGTATTGTGTATATACAAACTCTCCATCAATACTTAAGTAATTTCACTCCCTTTTTAAGTTGAATAGAATATGTCCTAGTATCTTTTCATTCAAAATACTAGAGATTTTTGAAACATTGTTGGATATGTAAAGATTTTCTAATAATTAGATGAGAAAATGGCTAAGCATGCCATGGAACTTTTTATATTAAAAAATTAAGGAATACTCTCTTAATTTATTAATACTTTAAAATAATACCTGTAATAAACTTTCTGAAAACAGAGCATAGTAAGTGGATATAGACAGTTTCCACATTTGGAAATTGGCACCTTGATTCTACAGATAAGATGCTGCTATTTAGTCATTCAATATAATTGAATTTTAGAGTTTTCAGCTTTAAAATAAAGTTTGAAGATGTTGCAAGTCTCTTCTTGCTCTAAACATTTTCAATTACATTAAATAACTTCAAATATTAACACATAACCAAGCAGTTTCTTTGAGTTTTTAATTGATTTTAACTTCGTTCCAGGTGTACAACACAGTGGTTAGACATGTGTATAATTTAGGAAGTAAACCCCCCAATAAGTCTAGTACCCACCTCACACTATACAGTTTTTACAATATTATTGACAATATTCCCCAATCTATAAAAACTTGAGAATGAGATGAGGGGCTCGGGGGTCAGTGGTGGTATAAATTCTGGTCAGTGTCCAGTGGCCCACAACCAGGTGTGCCTGTGTTCCAGAGCTGGAGAAGACGGATGTTTAAACTCAAACAGAGAGAGCAAATTCGCCCTTTCTCTGTCTCTGTTTTATGTGAGCACTCAATGGATGGGATGATGCCCTCCTACGCTGGTGAGAACAGTCATCTTTACTCCATCCGCCAATTCCAATGCTAATCTCTTCTCAAGATACCCCTACAGACAAATGCAGCAATCAGGGAAATAACGTTTTACTAGCTATCTGGGAATCCCTTAACCCGGTTAAAGTGACATACAAAGTTAACCAAAACAGACTAGCACACATAATTAAAAGAAAGTCATAAAAAAACCCGATGGAATCTGTTTTGTACATGGGTGAAATTTATCTACTGCTGGGTTTCACTGTGGGCTAATGTGGTGTGAACCAAGAATTCAAGTGATATTCCCCAAATGAAAGGACTACCAAATCTCTGCTGTTGTCATTGTGGTTGATAATTCACATCTCTGGGGAGAATCTTCTAACTTTCTTCCTACAAAGTGTAAGCTTAGCTGGAAGCTGAGTGCAAAAACGTGACTAGGGTCTTGCCGTTCACCAGCATATGTTCGCCCCATTACTCAGGTCTGCCTTTACCTAAGCCCCACGAGCCCTTGCATCCAGTTTCCTTTCTGGTCCCCCATCTGGAAACAGGGAACTTTCTGTTTCCAGTTAATATGGTGGAAGCATAGCATCTGGCTGAGCGATTTATTAATAGTAGGAAAGAGATGGAGTTTAACCTCTTTATGCAGATTTTCAATCTTCCCTCCTGATTTTACACCCAATTCAGTCCTGACATTCAGAAGTCACTCAGATAAGTGAAACTTTCTGGGGTTCTGAGAAATAAAAATATTACTTCTTATTTGAATCTCTGTCTATCAATAGGCTTTGGCTTTTGTTGTTAATACAACTATCACCTATTCATTCCGTTTCCATCTCCCAAATTGGGTTTACTTCTCTCATTTGTTCTCAGTTTCTTCATATATTTGTGGATTTATAACTCTTCGTTCCTTTACTTTCATCTTAGTGGAAATTCAGAAATGAACAGAAATGAATGTGAACATTCAATATCTGTGTTCTATCTTAATAACAGATAATGCTGCATAGGTAACAAATTTAACAAGTGGAATATTAGTGACAATTCTGCCTTTTAAAACAAAAGGAAAGCCTTAACAAGCTTCTTAACATTGCAAAAATATTTATGTACGAGTATGTTTATATCATTCAAAATTGCCATTCCACATTCATTTTTAATGTTCATCTTGTAATCCTATTTCCATTTCAAGATTGTAGCAGTCTTACCAGTAACTAGCACATGGCTTAGGGAGAAGCTTTTCACTTTTCTCTTTTATTTTAAAATACCACACATCATTTCACAAACACTATAGAATAAGGAATAGTATAAATACTGTTTTTTTGTGTGTTAACTCCATTCATCGAATATGTCTGACAGGAAGAATGGTATATTTTGTGGGTGGCTGAGCAGTGCATTCTTTGGGTCCATATTTTAGTGACTATCTATTGCTGATACACTGCAGATGGTCTCATCAAAGCACAATTTCTCCTGAGAGAGTTGGTTTTACTAAGTTTTGTCAGAGACCATTTATGCTCCAGTGTTTAAGTAAAATCCAGTTAAGTAAGTCACACATTTCATTTTTGCTTTTTGAGTTGCTAAGAATTATTTATTATTTGGGCACATGTGTTTATCTTATCCTTTGAACACAGGAAAATATTTCTTGGACTATATATTTGATTAATGCATAATTCTAAGTGTAGGTATTTAGGATTTAATGGTGAACTAGTTTGAAAATGTCACTTCAATGTTTGGAAAAATAATTGATGCATAGATTTCCAAAACTTTGCTATACATAAATCACTTACTTAAGCACTGCTTCATCTCATTCAACTGTATTGGAGGCAGTGACAGAAGTGGAAACAGTATTAGCATGTATTGGCTTTTTAAAAATTGTCACTCTAAGTGGGGTTCCCTGGTGGTGTAGTGGCTAGGCGTTGGTGCCCTCAAAATCATGGCCTGGGTTCAATTCCAGGCCAGAGAACTACCCCGCATAAACATTGTCACTCTAACTTTCAATATAGTTTGTGAAGAATGAATTTGATATGGGTT
The DNA here is from genome assembly GCA_004026885.1 of Lyroderma lyra. Lineage (NCBI taxonomy): Eukaryota > Metazoa > Chordata > Mammalia > Chiroptera > Megadermatidae > Lyroderma > Lyroderma lyra. The sequence goes on from PVJL010003618.1 coordinate 151,052, forward strand.
TTTTGTTTTTGTTCTTGTTTTTTGAGTGATAAGTTAACACCCACATCCAGGTGTCTGTATAGAGTTAGAGAACTGGAGTAATTCTTCCATATGTAGGAATTCATCATCTTATAAAACAAAGAACACTGCTGTTGTCAATGTGGGACAACAGGTCTAGGCAAGCCCCCCGTAAGCCAATTTTTAAAGCAGTGTCAAAGATCTCTGTTCTTGCATGACTGACTACAAGCGTTACTTCTGACTCTGGCAGAGCTTGCTAGAACACAGTGTTGGGAGGGTGTCTGCTCACTCAAAGTTTGCAGTCAGTTCTCAGAGCCACAGAATACTGTGAGGTTGTGAAAGTAATGTTAGAGAAAATTGAGAACTTCTTGAATAACTGGAAAATTCCATGAGAGAATGTATATTTAGACAGAGCAATGTGAACATTAACAGGCTCCCATGTCAGCGTTTATTTATCTAATTTTTAAATTGTGTGACTGTGATATATTTTCTCTTTTCCATATTAAATATTGAGTGATACAATTTTCATGCAATACAAATATGTTCCTGCTGTATGCAAATATTGTTCCTACTGTATGCAAACAAAGTAGGCTTTGTTCAACATATATAGCATTTACCTGGAGAGCAGTTCCATATATATCATCCACCCTAAAAATGGTTAAAAAGTGGACCTAGAGGTTCTACCTGAAAGAAATGCATGACCATTGCTGTTTACCAAATGGGATAATACGCCCTGGGTTTTGTTTGTTTTTAGCATTGAGTCCGTTTTCTAGGACATAGATTTCCTGACTAATAGACTGGAAGACATTTGAATATTGGTAAGCAATGTCACTACGTGACTGTAAAAGAACATGTATTATAATATGCAAAGAAAATAAGCCAAAAAAAAAAAAAAAAAAAAGGAAAATAAGCCAAATACCAATTCAAGTTTAAATTTTTTAAAATTCATTTTTATTAATAGACTTATTGGGGTGACATCTGTTAGCCATGTTTTGGTCACTGTGAACAGTGCTGCGATGAACATTGGGGTACATAAGTCTTTGCAGACAAAGGTTTTCAAGTTCTTTGGGTAGATCCCCAGAAGGGGGATTGCTGGGTCAAATGGTAGCTCCATTCCCAATTTTCTGAGGAACCTCCACACTGCCTTCCACAGTGG